>OZ023150.1:6208095-6235105 GCA_963675895.2 Styela plicata
TTTTACACTATTGAAGAAAATACTAATTGATGAAAATAAATTTTCCACAGCTTTTAATTTCGTAACTATTTTCCTTTATATTGACGTACGTGGTCGGTATTCTACCCACGTGGTCGGTATTCTACCCACGTACAATACAACCAAATGTTAATATAAATTTCATAAAGCGCTATCGAGAAATGTTCTCTGGACGGTGATCTATTTAAGAAGTGGAAGAAGGTTTTATCATAGGGCAGATACCACTTACTGTACTTTACTGTGGTGGTACAGTTCCGCTCTAGAGTACAGTTGGTGGTAAGACATCTTTTAGTAGTTATTTGCTAGGAAGTGACCATCTGTTGGGGATTTATACGCATTGCTTCCGTTCCCACTCTAGGTGAGTTTCATTAAAAAAAAATAGAAAATAAGGTGAAAAATACAGTAATAATCCTGATCGGTCGAGCCTACCCAAGTTATAACGCTCTGGGTGGAGCGGTGGGTATGGGCTAACAAAACGAACTTTTCGCAGCCTCAATCCGAGATCTTCAACCTGGGATGCCAACATGGTAACCACTAGGCCATTGCACCCACTATTACTGTTACATCGGGAAAACTATTTCCTTGATTTTATTGACAATTGTGTGTTATTTCGTTTGTAGTAATTTCATTTACAACTTTCCGCTTTGTTTACGTTTATTATTGCATGCATGATCATGTTCGGAGCACTGAGTTACTACATGGACATTTCACATTAGACATCGAACCATTGTATTTTCTCTCGAATTGGTTTGACCGCAAATAACACTTAATATTTGATGCTCTCGTTACCATATAAGGAGCGCTTGCGCCTGATCCCTATTGCGACATGTTTTGGTCCATGGCGAAATTGTCTTCGACTTGCTTTTCAATTCGCAGCTTCTGCGGGGAATAAAATAGATTTGCTGAATTTGTGGGTATTGGCCAGGGAGTAGCTTGTGTTGTGAACAATCAATTGCTTTGTGATGATGATAAAAACAAAATGTATATTGATACGACTGATATGAATGATAACCCCAGCCAAATCAAATTTAGCAATTCGTATATAAAGCCTGTAGGCGATGACTACCACAATAATAATGAAGGAATATGGAATGAAGCAAAATTTGATGGATATTTTCATAAAGAAGAAAACCATTTATTTATTTTTTTGCTAAGAAATGGTCTGGCGTGGAGGAATTAGCAAAGATTATTCATGTCGTAGGTGAATAGCAGATCTAATGTAAATGAATTATTCAAAACTGCTAGAAGCCTACTTAACCAATAAGTATTCTTTTCAAAAAAAGGTTTAGTCGTATTACGAGTTCTGGTAAATAGAGCTGGGCAATTCGATTCGGTAATTCGAATCGAAGCACAATTTATTCGAATGAATTATGAATTGGGTATGCAATAGGCATGGAATGGGAATCGAAAATGATCTGTGTTCTCGATTTTCTCAATGGAGGCAAGTTGCGGAAGTAAAAATGGGATACTCGTTATTTACCTAGAGTTAGTGAATCGTTCTGATTCGAAAAAAAATATTCGGATCAGATTCGAATTCCAAATGATTCATCTTGCCCAGCCCTACAATGGTTAACAAACTTATGGTTTTAGATAATAGCAATTTTATTACAGTTTATATTCTTCTGGAAAAACGATGCATTTCTCCTTCTGGAATTCGTGCACAATTTCGACAAGAAAATATTTTTGACGGTTATTTATTTTTCCGTGGTAGCTTTCTATTTTCCCTGGAAACAATAATGATGGATGAAGAATATATTCGTAGGCTAGAGGCAAACGAAAACAAAATCGATAATCATGGAAAATTGACCCTCCTTATCCAAACTTCTGCAAAAGCTTGTCCCTTAACACAATGTAGACAATCTTTACTGGTATAGTTGCATCAAGATTCGCTATTACATCAGTCCTTAATTACACGTCAGGCAAGAAAATTCTTCGATGTTAACATCAAGTGTCTACTAAATAATAACAGTAAGGTAATCTACTAGCAATATCTTATTATACGAATAGGCATATAAAGCAAAGAGTCCTTCAATATCTTTCACTTTCGCTGATGAACATATTTTTGTCAAAATCATTTATTTTGTGATTACTATTACTGCAGACATTCTGTCTATCGTTAAAGATTTATTACATTACTGCATGTATATAGAAATTTACAAGCGGTAATTAAAAAATAACAAAAATTTTACAATTGTTTACATGGTACGTCACTTTCAAGTTTCCTATTTATAGCAATAAATAGTTTTTTTATTAATCTCCTATTTGATAGTATCAACATGAGAAACGTCCATTACAATCGGAAATTTAGCGGTACTTAGTAAATATTAGTGCCGTGTAAAAGACATGCATTTTGGTCCAACATGGATTACCCAACGTTACGCGTTTAAATGGTGGATATGATATTTATTTGGCGAACTTCGGGGATCAAAACGGAAATCTTCAGCCGTGCGATGCCGACGTGTGACCTATTACGCATAAAAGAAAATGGGGTCATGATTCTGCTTGATGATTTTATTCAGTTTCCGAGCGATTGTAATGTTATCAGGAAAACACAGATATCATATGATTTTAGTTTCTCCAAATCAAGTCTTTATTTGAACGTTTCTTTAACAAATCCAATCCACAAATTTACGCTGCATCAAAAGGCCATATTTGCTTCTATTATTTTTTAAATTGCATTGATGTAATCTGTCATTTCTTCGTAAATTAATTTTCTGTATGACTTTGGTCGTTAGATATACACGATATTTCATCAATTTTGACACATATACTTCTAAAAAATGACATTTTTGAACAAATTATGAGAATAAAAAAAAAACAGAGTTTCATAATGCGAATCCAGAAATAATCAAGTTGAAGTCTGAAAAAATCATTTTGATGACGTTTTGATGTCTGACGTTTACGTATTTGAAAATTAAATTGATGGAAATTGTGTATTAAGAAGGAAAAGCCACGTCAATTATTGACGTGAGTTGGAGTCTGACGTCAAGAGCACGTCAATTGTGATTTTTCAAATACACACGCAGGTTTTAGCAATATCAAACGTAAGATGTTTTCTTCCAACTATCTATTCTATTGTAAACTAATTATAGGGAGGGGTCATACACATTGACAGTCGTTCATATCAAGTTTTATAAAAATGTATAAAATTAATACAAAACAACAAAAATACTTGGTGTAAATCTCATCGACATGGCGGTTTTCGAATTTTGGAAATATACAATTACTGCATATTAACAGTAAATGTACTGAATTTTTGTCACACACTGTAACAAAAGTACAGTAAATTTACTGATCGTTTGCAGTAATTGCACATTTGCAAAATTAAATAAACGCCATGTTAGTGAGATTTATGCCAATTATGGGCTGTTGATGGACCGCACCTTAGCCTTATTGTTACTTATATTGTTTATTATTATTTATTATCCTTAATCTAATTCTTATCAAAAAGTAGAAGAAACTTTGAAACCTTTGATCTGGATTTTAAATGTTCCACGGAAGGTAATGAAATGTTCCTTCCACTCTGATCGAGAAACGACCTTAAATAAATAATGCTTAAGAGCAGGTAGAATAGCGATAACGTATTTAAGTAGTTCTTTGCTATTAAGTGGCCGTTAGTACGCTCCTTTATGCACTAGTTCCGGCCTTGCTCAGAGTAAATTTCAATAAAAAAAAATAAAAAAATAACTTCAAATTACTCGAAAAGAGAGGAATTTTCATACCAAACAAACTTGGTTTGTTTATATTGTTCGGTGACACTTATGAACCATGATATCAATATAGAATGGCTATATATTGAATTTCCGTAGAATTCGAATTTTGAACTACACCTTGCAGCTTTGATGCTAAAGTTAAAAAGTATCTGGCAACTATCACTCACGTGGCCATGACGTCAATCAATGGGATTTTGACAGACAGTCCATTGGGCGACTTTCAAGGGATTATATCTGAAAAACAGAACCTTAAGTACGAAAAGTACGCGGTATAAGTTCCTCATTTTATCTTTGACTATGACTTCACACATGATTCACATTCCGAAAGCTTGCCATCTAAAAGCCTTATGCATTTCATTATCATCACTTTCAATACTGCATTTTGATAGAAAATCCAAGATCCCAGAGCAAAAAGATTTGAAAGTCTACATTAAAAATATGAAACATCGAGTTTCCATCCACACAGACCAAGGGTGGCCAAACTGCGGCTCTCGAGCCGCATGCGGCTCTTTGAGACTTTGTTTGCGGCTCTTTGATGAATTAGCCTTGATGAATTAGACATGCATTTTCCCGCTAAAAATCAAAATACCGTTCAGTTTTGACATACAAACACTTGAAGGAACTGCTCCGAACTGCTTTAACACCATACCAACCTAATTTCAAACTTCTTGCAGCCCAGGAGGAGACTCACAGTATACCACGCAGCACTAATATTAATCAATAGCTGCACTTCATTGTGAGTGAATAAATTTGTATTGCTTATTGTGTTTGTGTTGTGGCTCTTTTAAAACTGGATTTTGTTATATGCGGCTCGAGCATGAAGCAGGTCTGGCCACCCCTGACACAGACCTTTTAACTAAGATTTTAGATCTCTAGATCTTGTAGCTTTGATGCTAGAGCCATCTAGCATAATAATGGATAATAATAAAAAAAACGAATTATTTCAATAAGACTTTCGCTGCAGCGAAAGCCTTAATAATTTGGTTATAATTTTAATAAGCTGAACGAGCTGCTTTCCCAAACGTGTCGCATGAAATAGTATATGCCAAGGCGAATCTACAGCGCCGCACTAACGGCAAAATTCTTCTACAATAGTGCAGTAAATAGTTTTGCCATTGTTGTAACTCAAGTCGGGCACCTACTACAAAATGCCTGGATAAAGCCGATTTTAATGGGACATTATATCGGAATGAACCGTCCTTGTGTCATGCTATAACTACCAGTGATACATACTTGACGAAATATCACTAAACTATAATTTTTCAGAAAGGAATGGAAGAAAAACTACAATCGAGCGGGTAATGATTTGTCCTGGTTAGAGATAGTTTTGATAGTCATAGTTTTTAAAATACCAACCAAAATAAGCATTTTTAAAGTTCATAACCCAAAGGTTATTTGGGGTGAGCAGAAACACGTCCTTTAGATATTGTTAGACGAAACAGTATTTTGAAGTATTTGAAAGGCATCCACATTCCATTAGGAAGTGGGAAAATTTAAAACATTCACAAATTTCCAATCATATTTCATAGATAACTTGCGATAGCCTTTTTATTTTAATCATAATTTTTCAAATAATTCATCTCACAGCAAAAATATCAGGAGAATCGAACGAACCGCATTATAGGAATTTAAATTATCATGCTAGTTTACATTTGTAAGAATGCATATGAAAAAACGTCCAATTCAAGATTTTTGGGCAATATCAGTTTCCTTGGATACACATTTTACGAGACTCTTAGGTGGCCTACTTTTTTCTGTGTTTTCTACCCCCAAAAATTAACACACAAAATCAAAAAAAATATGATAGAGAAAATTGCCTTCCAAAATCCTGAAAATTTATTCTGTAAATCGGCAAGATTTACTATGAAAGGTAATGATAGTGTGAATAATGTCGACTTAAACAAATTTTTTAATCATCTATAAACTTTCCAATAGTGGGGGCGTGACAATTTTAGTAGCCAATGTCGACGTGCGAATGATAGTAAAATTTAGCTAATCAGGTTAACTAACTAGTTTTAACCAATCAGACTAACTAGTGATCTTGAAACTAATCAGGAATATTTTCGAGTGTTAGCCACTGATGGATAGCGTTAAAAGCGGCGTTCATCCATTAATGCCTCATACTCGACAAAAAAGGTTTTTCCATCAGAAATTTTATTTTGTCAAGCATAAGTCACAGATGGGCCGCGTCTCGTCGGCGCGATCCATTAGAGACTCATGTTTGATAAAATATGTTTGCGTAAACTATTTGCTACTGGGCGATTAAGAAAACTTGATAAACATGCTAAACTTCATCAAGTGCTTTAACAATCAAAGGTTGTAGATACGATCGCAAATAGTGACCGGAGGGCATTTACGACACGTAATATGTCTGTTGAATGCTTTGTTTCACCTCAAGTACAACATAAATGCAGCTGAACTTCAGGCAGTAGACCCAAGTGCAAGTTTGCTTCATCTCTGAAAATAATATACAAAGACAAAATGTTGGGTAAGTCACGTTACATTCTTATTTTTTGTTATTTTCCTACGTGTTTTTTTCCAAAAAATTATAAACTATTTATGCATTCCTCGTATTTCTTTCCAACTAGACGCATCGAAAAGCATAAGCGTATTATTTTTGCCCTGAAATATTTATTTATGATGCATATTCCGCTAATTAAAGGGCTGGAATCGTTATTTTTTCTGAATATTTAGGCTGTTATACCGATTTCCTAAAAAATGTACGTCTCAGCCATAAAATGTTTTATCTGTGCTGTCCATTTTCATAATTTAGAATATCAAAATGTTACCGAATTTGCCTCCCTCCCAGTTGCATATTGACTGAAACTTTACGAACAAGCGCGAATCCATAGGGCCTGATCTACTATTTTAAAATGATGAAACGTATTTTTTCGCCGAACTATGAGAAATCGGACTCGTTTTCATATTTCCCGTTAAATAAGAACTTTTGTACAGTTTATCCTAGCTGTGTGATATCAAAATTACTGATTTTAAGTTTTCCCTAATTCCTACGGCCACTAAGTGTGTCCAGCGCGTTTGCATGGGCCATATATGGACGCGGGTTATTTGGAATACAACTACAACCTGCGGATTGCTTTCACCAAAATTTCTTGAACTATGCAATCCTCGATAAGTAGCATCAACTTCACAAGGTCGGTACACTCCAGGGTGGGAATTTTTAAACTCATATTGTCAGTTATCGCACACGACTCTGAGCTAATCCTAATATAAAGTTTTTTTTATTCAAGTATGAACAACTGATGGCCGCGCTTTGAATTCGCGATCCATCAGAGACAAGTAAATATTCAAAAGTCTCACAAGAGATTTCCTGTGTAGGAACTTGGCATAAAACTTAAAATAGTTTAACACAATCCCGACGCGGGCAGTACGGCGGCAATAAATATGATAGTCCCAGGTCTGACCGTGCGTGTAAAAGAAACACTTATCGTGTTGTTACACTCGCCTCGCAGAAGTGCGGACTGGGAGTTGCGACTTCGCCAATACTAGTCTTAGTGCCTATATCCGCTATAAGTCGCTCTGAACAAAAAATCAGTGGGAAATTATCTGCACGGCAGAGGGTGCAGTCTGCAGCGCAAATCCCGAATCCGAAGGTGCGCGCGGTGCAGAGTAGGCTTGTGTCGGATCGCATGTGGAATGCTTTTACAACTCCTGACTCTGAGCAGGTTCAGATTTAGGGTACAGAGTGGGGTGGTACGATATACAACTAGCCTATATGGTATTCTTACAGCTCATCCTGCGTAGTTGAAAGTTAAAAATACGGGCTAACAGCTACAGAGCTAAGTTAACCGTAACTAACAGATCTAACTAGTTACCAGTACCATATATCCGATTATCATAAAAATTTCCCATGTTGGAAGCGACTCATCCTAACCCATATTTTCCAGCTTCCTAGTGTATCATATCTGATCATGTTAACATACAGTAGTAGTCGAGCTACCCTATACTCGCTAGCATATTTAGGGGACATGGTGCATGTCTCCGCAAAGCTGACTTCAACTTATGAGTTGTTTTCAATAAAAAAAAGTTTTTATCTCAGTATGATGTCATCATTTAACTCTAAACTGTTTTACTAAGTTAGAGAAAATTTAAAAAATTCTGGCTACCTTCACCCCTTCTCAGAGTTCAGAGTTCACCACCATGTGTATTCATATTATTTCATTTTGAAAACAAATGGGAGAATGAGTAGTCTACGTCAATTCTAGTTACGGTACACGTAGCTTGTAGGGTAGGCCAATGGCGTATGGTTACTGGGTAAGTTATGCAGTAGTATAGTATATATCCTTTGCTACAGTACCACAGGAATCGTATGTCTGATGTGTTTGAATATTCTCATATCCCCAAATCAGGTAAATATGTTGAATTTATCTTGTAAATATTCTGTGTCCAGGTGTCAAACGAGTATCGTCATCTAACATAGTTGACTGGGAACTGTTGTTTTCCGATCCTTCTGATTCGATTCAGCATCCACCAGGCTCGAGAGAAATGTTGGAAAGACGACAGAGCGTGATGGAGTTCCAGCAGCTCATGAAGAATGATGCTCAAGCCGCTTTAACAAGCGAACTAGAGAAATTGTCTATGACAACGATGCCAGATAGAAGAGAGGTAATAAAAATAATGATGCATTATCCTTTATTATTACATATCTTGGGGATTTGAATAATCAAGCATTATATGCGAATCCTGGTTTTCTTTAGTATCTTAAATATTGAGGCCATTTTCTTCTGGTGAATAAAAAAGATTTATAGCAGTATGGATGATTTTGAACCTTTTTTTATAGTTTCGTTGCTCCCAAAGACCCCAAAAGAAAACATTCAAATCTTTCGGCAATAGATATATCAATATTATGAAATATTTCCCATTTCCTAAATTTTCTTCTGATGGAACCCAGGTAATGATGTCATACATCAACAATATTAATCATCTCATCACTTCTAAATCTTGAACTCTAATTCCTCATTAAAACTTTGCAGGAAACGAGGAAGAACTTCGAAGGTTTTCAACATTTATTTCAAACTTTTCTCCTGAAATCTGGTCCATCTGTTGTTTGGGACAAAATTAAACCTCCACCTGAGGGAGCTGTAAGTGATTTTATATAGTGATTGTTGTAGTATTGTGGAACTAGTAAGGGACTTTACCATGTTTTTTCACGTGGCTTGCATGATTGTGCTGCTGAGAATTAGATTTACATTTATAGGGTTTCGTGCTATCACCCTCCATGATGATATTTATTGAATTTATACTTTATATTCATTTCAATAATCACTCCCAGCTAGGCCCAATAGTAACAGCCACTGAGTCACTCATAATCATAGATACCGGTATATTGTTTGTTTAGAAAGCATGTATGCTCCACAGTTTGACCGAGTCTAACGATCTTAATTACACGATTCATTGATATCTTGCAATGGACTACCTATCCCTCCTCCTTGTTTCCTTAAAATCCTGGATTCGTGTGTGAGAGAATTCACAAGGATAAGCGAATGAGATAATATGAAGCATACATACAAAAATATCATGTTCTCATTCCCCAGAAATTTAAGTTGATAAGTAAGTTTTCGATAAAACATGGTCTAACTTCTGCAACCTATATTGATATTTTTTTGTATCTTAATATTTACTATGTAAAGTAATGAACTGCAACCCGGTTAGCTCAATCGGTTAAGCGTTGGGAGTACGCTTCGGGCTATGAACCCCCAATCGTTTGAATCTTGTGAGGGGTTATGATTACATGCGAGAGGTCTGCTGGAAGCCCCGCCGGTGCATGGCAGTTCACGTGAGCACTGTATATCACTTCCTCCATGAACCGGGTCCATGCACAGGAAAAATGAGAAATATGATAAGCTAAAGAACCTTCACCCTCCTTTCGTGTTGAGGTTGTGGTTCACCTTATGATTAAGCCGTATGCTCGGCTTTCCTCTCCCACAGGATAAAATGAAAGTCTTATTCTATCCCAACTAGTCATATCTAATCTACAATGCCAAAAAAATAACCACATAGGGCTGTCCCAAGCTTTTGGTTTGAGTCGTTTTTGTACAGTGGAGTGGCATATTTCCTGATTATTGTTAAAATCCAGGGTTGCTGTCATTCTACCAGTCTGCCAGTTGTATATCAGTTTGACCTTTTATTTATTATAATTCGCTTTGAATACTCTTTTATTTGATTGCAGATCAAAACATACAAAGAAATAACGTCACTACCTAAAGTAATTTCAGAAGCAGAATTATTGAAAAAATTAGTAGTAGTCAAATTGAATGGTGGATTAGGTACCAGTATGGGATGTACTGGACCGAAGAGTTTAATCTCAGTGAGGAATGGCCTCACATTCTTGGATCTCACAGTCCAACAGATTGAGGTACGGTATTGGCTTTTCTGTTTTTTTGATATATATTTGATTTTTGCTATTTAAGTTTCTTCTAGCTCACCTATTTAGGGAAACCTGAAGCAGACTGTCGGATGATCGTCTATTTCAAAGCTGTCTTGATGATTTTGAACCGTTTTTTACTGTTTGGTTTCTTCCAGACAGTCAAAAAAACATTTTCATCGTCTAGCAAAAGATAGAATATGGGCACCATATTCTAATTTCTTTTGGTTATCTGACTAGTAGATTAGCTGACAATCTGCTAGTCTAGCTGATAAGGTATCAAGCTTATCCTATGAATGAGGAAACATGAGATTAGAGCTTAATGATACGCTGAATTAAGGACTTTCATGCTGTTCCAAGTTGGGGGATATAGATTTTACTGAAGCCAAGCAGTCAAATTCCAAATGACGCACGATGCATGAATAAATAATTATTCTTGGAATTTCTGTCCTTGAGTAATTCACATCATGTTCACTTTTGGATGTTTATCATATTTTATCTGAATATTAGGTATTTATTATATACTACAAGATTTTAAAATATTTGGTAATAAAAGGGGAGGAAAATACAACATATATACAAGCTAAAATTACCACAACTTTAAACTTTACTAAACACTCATCCACAGACCACAAACTAGATAGGTTGGTACTGTATAAATATTTCCCAACCAACTCAATATGTACTATGTATTCACAGCAACGAGTGGTCCATCAGTGGCTCAGGCTCTGTTTGTGACACAAAATTCCCTAGCAACTAGGGGTGGCCAAAATGGAATCGAATAATTTCCCCGAATTGAATATTCAAATTGGAAGTCACATAAACAAACAAAGACATCATTATATCAGCATTGTAATTTGCTTGAGAATTCAGACTTTTTTGTGAAAAAAAGTTTCAAATTATCATTTTGTTGATTTCGTATTGTTGCAAAAATCGAATAGAATAATTTATGATTCTAATATTCCAAATCGAATTGAATATTTTGGACAGCCCTAGTAGCAACCAAATAGTAGAAGAAGGTTCATTATCATTATTATGCTATTTCATAGCAGTATTGATGGTTTGAAGCTTTTTCGTCCATATGAAGAAAAAATGACTTGAACGAACATTTCGGACGTCCGAGGAAAAACATTCTTTGAAATTGATATCAACATACCACTTATCGTGCGCAATATGTGTTCTTGTTTTGCAGTCTTTAAATAAAAGGTATGAGACGGATGTGCCATTGGTATTGATGAATTCATTCAACACTGATGAAGATACGGACATGATATTAAGAAAATATTCATCTTGTAAAGTCAACATTGTTACGTTCAATCAAAACAGGTATAAGTTGTATATAGCTCTGGTGTTTTCACATATAATTTAAATTATTTCTTGAGATATAAGTAAATCTGCTTCGTCATGTAAGAGTAGATTTTATTGAGAAACACTTAAATTTACCTGTTTTGTTTGGTTGAAAGTTTAATTCTGTCAATCTCTGATAAATTGCTCAATAATATTTTTAAACTTTTTCCTTATTGTTTTATTGATGATAATTTACTTTTTGTGCTAATTGTCTGAGTGTGGTGTAGAGTATCTGTACTTGCATTAGTGTGAATAGAAATAAATCATTGCAGTTTTATATTTTTTCTGAAATGTTCTCACATAGGTACCCACGAATCAACAAGGAGACCCTTCTGCCTGTTCCCCAAAGAGTCGCTGGTGATCACGAGGGGTGGTATCCCCCTGGTCACGGCGATATTTACGAATGCTTTGTAAAATCAGGATTGTTGCAAAAATTTATTGACGAGGGTCGAGAATACATGTTTGTTTCAAACATCGATAATCTTGGAGCCACTGTTGATCTTGGTATCCTTTGCAAAAAAGCTTTATTATAGAAATTTGAAAAAGGGTTGAGTTTTTAGTGAATTTTTACTTTGAGAGCAAAAGTGAACGTCTTCGATCGTTTTTGTTGAACTTGAAGCATAAGTATTCTTTTGTTAAACACAATCCACTGATGGACCGCGCCTTGACGGCACGATCCATCAGTGACTTATGTTAAACAAAGCATTAATATGTCATGGATTCAGACCGGAAGTTGCAACCTTTCAAATTTACCTTATTGAAATGACTGTCATGTCTTATTTGGATTTGTTGCGACTTGGCTAGACTTACATGTGAGTGTGATAGATATATTTGCCTTGCCGTATATTAATACGGTACTTTTATCATTATCATTTTTAAATACAAACAGGATGGATTAGACTGAATTGCTATCAACATAAAACACTTGAAAGGCACTTTTTATGTGTCTTGTATAACAGAATATTTTTTTTCCAAGGGCGGAGGGGGGGCCAATGGTGTCCTTTAACTTACGGGTATCCAAGTAGTATACATAGTGGACAGTTTTACGCTGTGACTGCATTTTCTTGTTTTACATATATTTATTGATTGAGTGTAATGTAAGAAATAAAACACATAAGTTTTTATTCCTTCATTCATTCCATTTTCAATCAGATATATTAAACATGCTTGTGAGTAAACCAAGTAATGAAACTTGTGAATTTGTGATGGAAGTTACTGATAAAACAAGAGCAGATGTGAAGGTCAGTACTATTTATCTATTTATTTTCATATCTATGTGTGTCAAATTGTCTTTAAATCTCATATATTTTTTCACAAATATTCGACATTTTTTGCCATTTTTCCAAAACGTATATTTGGAATGGAAGTTTTGATTTGATACAAGGATTGATGGATCAGGCTTGTCATGGAAACAAGATTACTGTTCCAGTATTGTTGCTTTCTCCACATGCATTCACTGCTATGAAATTGAAGCATTCATGGCTTTTGAGCATTTTCACAAATACTAATAGGTACTTTATAAAGGGTGTTGAAAATTTATTAAACAAATGGAATAATTTTCATCATTTTAGATAAAGAAATTGCTGATATTTGACCATATTTTGCTCTATTTGCAACCCCAAAATTTGTATATATCATGATTTCACTGCAAAATTATTCAATTTAGGAATAAGAAAAAATAAATTTTAATTGGGATTGTAATGATCTGGAATTTCTGATACAGACATCTGTAGTATAATTTATTTTTACAGGGCCATTTTCTGTGCTTTATCATCCTGACACAGTTTCCCAGAACCTCAGTTGCCACAGATACAGAACCCTGATCAGTGATCAGAGTGTTCCACTCAAATGATTGTACCATACTAGAGTGGCTAACATTTTACCAGCTTTCTCCGAAGACAAGAGTGCTATCATAATTTTGTAGTTCCTCTGAAAAAAGTGTTTGACCAAATCAACTAAATATATTAATGCAGGGAGGAACTCTCATCGAATACGAAGAGAAATTGCGATTGCTCGAGATTGCACAGGTTCCCAAAGAACATGTCGATGAATTTAAAAGCGTTTCGAAGTTCAAAATATTCAACACAAATAATTTATGGATGAAATTATCTGCAGTCAGAAATTTAATCGAAACGAAGACGCTCGATATTGAAGTTATCGTCAATAATAAGGTATTCAAATTGGTGATGAGCAAATAAATTTTGATGATCAGAAAACTTCCCGCTCTAGCTGGTGATCGAATCAATTGTATTTGAATATACGATACATTCTTTTAAAATCGATTCTGTAAGTAAAATAAGTACCAGTAAAATCGATTCTGCGTAAGTAATTTGAATCCACAGAGGAGATATTTATGGAAACAGGAACTAGTTTGAATCATTCTAATCTGGGAAATAGTGTGGCGGTAGAGGATTCCATAGTCTATTTTCTTATTCATGTTGCGAAGTTTAATAGTCAAAATGTAAGAGTCGACTAAAAAATTGATCGCCTGACTATTATTTTATTTGATAGAACTGTTTATTTCAAGATCTTTGATACAAATATTAGATTTAGTAAATTGTTAGTAAGCTTATTTAATTAAATTTAAGATTATTTGATTTTCTAATCAAATAATTTTATTGTTTGTTTTGACAGAGGCTACCAAATGGTACGAATGTTATTCAACTGGAAACAGCATCTGGTGCAGGAATAAAAAATTTCAATAATGCAATTGGTAAGTTGGTTGTCACTAGGGTTTTCCTTATAGTTTAGTTTAAACACTGTTACGAATTTATTATATGAATAAAATATTGTTTCAACATTTCCGATAAACGAAATTGTTGATATTCGATATATTATGATTTTGACAAATCTTACAATGCTAAATTTGGCATATATCATGATTTCACTGCAAAATACAATTTACGAATAATCGAAAAACAAAATTACTTTTAATCAGAATCCTGGAATACCAGACTATTCGGATATGGGAGTAGTCTTACCTGATAACTGTCAGCGTTTTCAAGTTAACGATTAAATTTTCGTTGACCATCTAAATTATTTCTTGTCCTAATTTTCAGGTATCAATGTTCCAAGGAGTAGATTTCTTCCAGTTAAAAAGACTTCGGATCTTTTGCTGGTGATGAGTAATTTGTACGAGTTACGTCATGGATCAATGATCATGAATCAAAAACGAATGTTCCCTACAACTCCACTCATTAAACTAGGAGACGAACACTTTTCTAAGGTTCGAAATCTGTAACAAACATAAAATCCTTGTGTAACTTAAAATTAGGAATTAATATAAACATTCCAATAACAGCGTATTCTTTTTCAAGCCAGATAAACACCGAATTGCCGATATTTGCGAGTCCTGATCTTTGTCAAATTTTGCAAAATAAAATATGATATTTTAGAATAACTGCTGAATGGCAGCTACTCTGATCAGACAACCGAAGAAAATAGGTGACATCAGAAGAAAATATAGAAAATGGGCAATGTTTTATGATATATCTGTGACTAGAAGTTTTAAATGTCTCTTCGTGAGTGTCTGGCTGTAACCAAGTTTCAGAAAAAAGTTCAATATCATCAATACTGCTATGAAATAGCAGTGTTGATGGTTTTGAAGCTTTTTTGTTCATCTGAAGAAAATGACATGATCAATCTGGACAATCGAAGAAAACCAAGATTCTGCCGCACTGAATATCTGTATGTACAGTGTATATTCTGTCAAGGACATTCCTAGCAAAACATCAGTTACTCATGGTTAAACCAATGGGGATCAGAAATGAGGAAATTGTACAAAGTTGTCTTTGTTGGTTTCTTGTTAAAACATCATTTGCAAACTCTACTTCCCTAGGTACACAAATTCCTGAGTAGATTTGAAACCATACCAGATATGCTTGAACTTGATCATCTTACTGTAAGTGGTGACGTGACGTTTGGAAAAGATGTTACTTTGAAGGTATTAAGTTCTACTTTTTCTTTTTTTATTTGCCTCCTAAGCAAGGCCCAGCAGCGCCCAAATAAAGTCTATGTCAACTGAAGTGATATGGCAAAAACTGAACTCCAAATGGAAACGTTCCAAACAAAACAACGTTCCAAACAAAACAAAATTTGTACAGTGGGATGACTGGTATCTTCCCTGAGCTATATAAAAACTTTTATCCAACAGGCTATAAGCCATCCACCCAGATTCAACAAATTATAATTTGATGTCTGATCATTCAACTTCGTTTTTGGCATGTAGTTCGCCCTTGATATAATAAATATATGTGTACTGCATAGAGTCTTAAGGCATTAGAACTGGAATGCATGAATCTGAGTCAAATCTTTGTTCCTGACACCTTAGCAGTCCTGATTATTGTAACATTGGTAATGTCTTGGAATTTTATTAGAAAAGATAAATGAGGCTTGTATTAAACTTGTTGTGAAGCATACTGTGTCACATCTTAAGCGTGGTGGAAAAACATGCGATTTTTTATTCATAATTTCTCTAAATATTTGTCTTCAGGGTACCGTCATCATTATAGCAAGCCATGGAGAGAGAATCGATATACCTTCAGGTTCTTTTCTGGAAAATAAGATTGTTTCCGGTAATCTTCGTATTCTGGATCATTAACATTTCTATCACCGATATTTATGAGAAACAATATATAGATCACCTGTCTTAACTGTAGGATTGTCTGAATGAAATAGTCACATTTATTGAACACTGCTTTTATTAGGTGCTGCTTTGAGAATTTTCCCGGCCAGATTCTATAATACAACATTTTTGGGCTTGTTGATTTCAGACTTTACTTTCTTCACATATTCGTTTGAATTTTCAAGCTGAGGAACGTAAAATCATTGTATAATATGCCAATGGTATAAAATTTGAATGCAATTCGCTTAACACTAAGATAGTGACCATATTTATCTAATAACTGAAACTGCTGTTTATATAGGTCGGCAGGTCATTCGGTTGTTACGGATGGCCAGATAAGATATCAGTTGAGAGAGCCAATTTTGCGAAAAATTTAACGATTGAATCAATTTTTACATCTTTGAGCATTATGAAACATCCAGATTCCTATGAGATTATTTTTTTTGTAAGAACTATTATAGGCGCATGGTGGATATGCGCTTCAATGGGATTTTTTGTATATTGAACAATCGTGAAATAGCAAAGAGGTACTAAAAGATGTAGTAAATGCAACTGCACTTTAAACGGAAAACTTCCCGAACGAAACTGTACAGTCATGGTAAAGTGCAGTGAGTGGTATCTGCTCTCGGTGATGGTAAAACCATCTATCACTTCTTTGCTTTGTTTTAATCGCCTCTTACACGATTCGCAGGAAATAAGTAAGACTATTCTAAAGCCCGTACCTACAGGGCATATTAACTATTGCATTCAAAACATTTTTGTAAGCATCTCAATAATGCATTGATTAAAAATGTTTTCAGTAATAATTGGGTATTTATACACATTTAATTTTTGTGAACGCCATGTTTTGTAGCCAAGGCTGTGAACACACTTTACATCAGTGTCTCAAAATAATAATTATGACCGGTATTTGAGTTTTGCGAACTCAAATGTGAATAGTGCTATAAAAGAGTGTGATTATGCAGTCACTTGGCAGTTCAGTTATGAGTACTTTTGAGTGTTTATTGATTTAAAAAAATATCATGAAATATGTTTTAATCCAAATTTTAAAAATTCCTAAACACCATATTTTACAGGTACTTTTTTTGTGAGTTTCATTTCATCATTTTCTTTCTATTATAATTATCATTCAAGGAAAATTCTTTCAGTGGCCTCACCGCTCTGCTGGCTATTTCTTGCTATGTACAATGGACATCTTTGAAATTTAGTGTTTGTGTTTAAACTTTTTTTTTCAATTTTTTATTCTGATAGAATTATTGAAATTTTTGAATATGGATTCTCTTTCCAATATATGTGAGTGTTTTTGGTCTAATTATTTAAATATATAATATATATATATATATATATATTTAGAATAGTCATGATGTTTTTAACTCCATATTGGGAATAAGTTTGATTGGATTGATTCTATGGTTCATGATTCTGGATGCGTCTTTGAGACGAAATTATGGTTCAAATTATTTCAGATATGTGTCTGCTTCGAATATTCATGCTTTAATTCTTTCATCTAGGTACCGGTAACTTTTTAAAAGCTATAATCTTAAATGTATCTTTTTGAATGTCTAATAGCAACCAAACTGTAGAAAAAGCTTCAAAATCATCAATACTGCTATGAAATAGCAGTGTTGATGGATTTGAAGTTTTTTTTGTTGCCGAAGAAAAAGAAGGTTTGCCACCCTACTCCTTAATCATATGTTAGATATTTTGTATTGTATGCCCGGTGTGTTATATTTGTTGTCATATCTCGCCCTTTTTTTCTTGTTTCATATTGCCTTTTATATACAGAAGTTCGTGTTATTGAAGCTTGCCTAGATAAGGCGTTTTGTCTGATCACGGCTCGTGCCATTGTCAATTCTTTGCTGCGAGTGACCGTACTTTCGCTTATATTGTAGCTAGCTATTTATGCTACTTTTTGTGTCTCAATTCAAGAAAGCTGAGACGGTTACCCGATATATTTTGCACCTGAAACTAAAAGCCATATTCAAGCCAACGTATTTATATTCAGCGGAAATATATTCGAATCTGACTATCTTAATAGCAGATATGATTCCAAAATAAAACATACATTTTACGAGTTAATTAAATTTAAAGTCGCATCCCTACAAGTCCGCTTGTCTGCCTTACTGTTAAAATACATCTCTGACTGATAGCAATATGCCTATTTTTACTATGCCTGATCGTTGCCGCTAGAGAATAAATAATAAAAATATATTGATTTTTTTCGAATCTAATTTTCAATTTACTTCATCTTGATAGAAACAGTGAAACGAGAAAAACTATTTTTCAAAAAGTAAATACCGGTAACCTATGTTTGAGGTTGGAAAGGTTAAGTTTGGATTTCATTTTTATCATGTGAGAGAGGAAACAAACTCGAGAATGCGACTTAACCATATGGCTAACCTCCCATGCAGATTTTTTTTATTTAAATTCACTCTGAGCAAAGCCGGAAGCAGAGCCCAAATAGAACCTACCAACACCACTTAATAGCGAAGAGCTTCTACGAGATGTAGTACCAGCAACTACTTCTAGATGGGTGCGATAGTTTGTAGAACGTTCTGCGACCTCGTATTGTCCAAATTTCTGCTTTTTCAACAACATTTGCCCATTGTGCAACAAAATCCTGATTTATTTCTAATTTTCTCTCGAACGTAAAATTTGATATATATCATAATTTTGTGCAAAATGAGTTACTTTTGAATGAGCCAAAAATGAAAAGATTTTTAGAAAACTAAACTATCAGTTATAGCTAGCGTGTCGAGGCATGTGGAATAGACTACATATTGCCACAGCTACAACATAGAATAGGATTTCATCATAGGTGTGCCGGGTTAGCTCAATCGGAATCCGTAAAGCGTTGGGAGTACGCATCTCCGATCGTCATGGCGCAGGTTCGAATCACGGGATTCATAATTATATGCGAGAGGTCGGCTGGACGCCACGGTGGTTCACGTCTGCTCGATGCATCATGGTGATTCAATTAAGCCCTGCTCACGGCTTCCTCCACCAACCAGGTTCATGCACAAAAACCTTCAACCCCGATTCGGAACTGGTATCTGCGCGAGAGGTCGTGGTTCGCCATATGGTTAAGCTGTATTCTCGACTTTCCTCCTATCCTATTTTTATCCTGCGGGACAGTTAAGCCTAGTAGAGGGCTCAGTCATATCTCTCGTGCAGATACCAGTTCCAAATCAGGGTTGAAGGTTTTTGGCCTTGGCTCATGTTTTTCTCTGCATACTGGTTGGTGGAGAACGCCATAAGCAGCGCTTCCGTGAATCACCATGAGGCATCAACCAGCCCTCTCGTATATAATCATTCCTCGCGGGGTTGGAACCCAGTGAAACGTAGCTTCCTGATTGAGCTGGCCGGGCACCTTTAAACGTTTAGTGATTGTCAGTTAAAGGTAAATATTCCAAATCGTTTCAGCATAATAAGTTTTTTTTTTAATTTTCAAAAGATTGAAATACTAATGAAGATATCAGGAAGAAGTATGCGCTCTTGCATCAAGGCATAGAGGATGGATAAATAATTAGATTTCGTATTTAGCATTGGATTCGTATATTACAATAATGGACGACACGAGTCTATTTTCTTGTCCTATTTCTTCCGCAAACAACGAAGCTTGTCTTTATTTCCCTTGATGTATTTGAATTCGTCAGAAGCTGTTTCTAAGCTGTCACAGATGTTCTGACAATGAAAAGGCTGTTCTTATGATACTTTTTTTATAAATTACGGTATTGCTTGTGCACAGAGTCTTGTTTTCGAGAATCAGAATCTCGGGTATTTGATACCCGTGTCATTTTCTTTGGATGAACAGAAAAGCCTCAAAACCACCAACACTGCTATTTCATAGCAGTATTGGGGGTTTTGAATCTTGTTCTACAGTTTTGTTGCTACCGGGCACATATGAATAGGCAATTTAATCTTCTGGTAAGAGACGTTCCATGAAACACTGCCAATTTTCTTTTGATAAAACCTATTTACTTCGATGGCTGGGTAGCAAAGCAGCTGACAGTCTTCCAGCCTGCACATTTTGCTCATGCTGCAACTGTTAACGATATCTCGGTAACCCTGAATTGATATACTCGAGACCTCATTCGATGTCACATGGAGCACCAGGCTAGGTCCAGCTTGACGACACAGAAAGCGATTGTATTCTCCAAAAGCGCTGATAGTTCGGAACCATTCTATATTAATATACTTTGAACCCATAAGCTATACCCTATTGGCTGAGAAAAATGAGCTAATAGTTAATTAAAATGCTTCCTCTAAAATTGATGGAAAATATATATAAGCATAATGCTGTTACATTGATTAGAAAACACGTTATTGGGGATTAATATTATATTTTTGTCAACGCATGTTGTTACGAATTTTTATAATTGGAAGTATTCTAAAACAGATTCAAAGTGTGTGACATTGGTTCTGTTAGCAAAACATTTACAAAATGCAGTGTAGGCATATTACCACTCGACGGTGTATTTAACATAGGCCGCAAGAGCATTATGATTTTTGCTTTGGTACAATGGTATATATAAGCAACAGCCGCATGAACTTATTTAATTTTTTTTAATCTGGCCCATTCTTGATAATACATAACGCGACAAATAGTGACCGCATTACGCTAGCATAAGTACATTATAACACATGCGACCTGTGCGACACAACAGTTCACTGTGAAAACTTTTCATATTTCGAAATTGACTAACTTATTTGTTGAGATTTATGACAGAGCCTCGACTGTTGATGAAAAAGGTCGTAAGCGGATGTCGCACTCCATTATTATCCCATCATTTGTACAAAAAGTTGATCTACAGTGTTTTTTTAATGCTTTCAAGATTACTTCGGGATTGAACTTAGTATTCAAATTTTTTTTTAAAGTCAATCACAAATTGTTACTACTAACTCACCGAAGCCATCAACTCGCATACACCATTTTTTATGAGTCTTTCAACAACTTCGTCGGCTCTGTTCAAATCAGAATCACTTGCTTGATCATCATCAGAATTGAAGTTTGTTGTATTAAAAGTAAATATTCCACCTTTTTTCAATACACGGAAGAAATCCTGAATGTTTGTGTAATATTTACCACCTATCAGCAACAGATCAATGATAAGAGCTACGCCCTGTGTCCTCTCAAGCGAGGTCCCCAAAAATGCACTGTCACACTTAAATTTAATCGTTTGAATTTTACTCTAAAAATGATCGTGAAACCCATCAGAAAAATACCCAGTCGGCAAAGTTGCTTCAATCCAACTTTGTTGTTAAGTATGAGCTCCTGTTGGACAGCGAATCAAAGGTGACTATCAGGCCACCTATCAGTAACTCACGAGTGACGTCATCATCTACATGCTAAATAATTTCATACCATTAATAAGTACGACTCAAATAACTTGTGAAAGGTTCAAAACAATAACGAAATCATACACAAAATAGAGTGAAGGCCCTTACTCACGCCGTAAAATGCACTTACCACGAGACATTCTGCTCTGACATGTCCAGCACTAAATGCTCCAATACAGATTGCTACGTCATATGAGTCATCAGAAAATGGCAATGTCGAATCCGGCTTGATTATGTGATGTACACAATTTCTAAAAGGAATGTTTTTAAACAATTTTGAAGATCGTTAGGGACATTAATAATTGTCTAAATTCAATCATCAATTTTATTTCAAGTATGAGTTACAGATGGGGCGCGTCTGAGCGACGTGGTCCAACAGTGATCCATACGAATGTGATTTCCTATTTGGAAAGGGGAATACATTTTTTTGCTTCCAAAATAGAAAACAGTTGCCGAATCTATATATGGGAAATATAAATTCAACCAGACTCAAGTCTATGATCACTAATATAATTCTGAGTATTATGGTATTATGAGACGTATTCTGATGAGAAAGCAATGTCAGAACGACAATTTTGTGATTGATATAACAAACCGAAAAATTCCTTTCTTTTTCGCTTCCTCCAGCATTGTTTTATTTCCATCTACTGCATCAATGATTCCCTTATATCCACAATCTCTTAGAGATTTTGCTGCCAAGCCAGTCCCTGTGATTAAAATTATGGTAATAATGTATATCAGATTTAAACACTTTTTAGCACTTTAATTTAAAATCTTACTTGAATAAGTTATTTGGTGTTTTCATTCAGAAAAATTTGAGCCACTTTGATTGATCGCGCAGTCATAATTAAGTTCTTGAACGGCGAGAAAATTAGATACTTTGAGGTACCCTAACTAGTGATGGCTACCTAGTTTTGTCTTAAACTCGGTAAAGTAAAACGAATTTTACTCAAATCCAGGTAAAATATTACTATGTAATCTAGTTTCATTTGCTGAACTGAGTAACACTTTGATTCAAACTAGGTAAACATTTAATCTTTGTTTGAATGCATTTTTAATAGATTCAAAGATTGGAATCACCAAATAATCAATTTCAAAAGCTTTTTTATATCGAAAATTAAATGAAAATACGATTAACCCAGTTTTTATACTAGGTATCAAGTGTTTTTAACTTTGTACCTAGTTTTCAATTAGGCAGATCCCCTTTTTATGCCTAGTAAATATACTAGGTAATATTTCTTTCAAACAGATAACTAGGTAAAAATCAAATTAGGTAAGTTTTATATTCTTTTAAAATAGCTAAAAGCACTTTGAAAATGAACTCGGTAAACTAAGCATACTAGCCAAACTAGGTACTTTTACCTAGAATTGCCATCACTAACCCAAACGTGCAAAACCAGCGAGTGTCCCTATCACAAATTTAGTCTGTCGACATATCCGCCGTAGTTGTTCGTCTATGATATATCGGCAGATCCAAAGTTGGGGAAACTCGAGTGGCACTTGAGTTATCTTTTTCAACGACTTGACTCGATTCAAGTTGTCGTAGCAAAAAATTACTCGCTCATACTGGTGATAATGCAGATACGACTCAACTCTGGACTCGATTAGAATTTAGCCCGTGTGTACCCTTGGAGAAACGTCTGCCGTTGCGTGACTCATCAGACAACAAAGCGCGCCTAACAGAAGGACATGAAAAATCAGTGTTTGTCCAGCCCGGAGGTTTTCAACCTATGGGCCATGACGCTGTTTTCAGTGGGCCACACAGCTTGGCATACAGCGATATCAGAAATCAGGTCATTATGAACATTGAACGCATAAGATTCCGACGGATAGATAGCAAACAAGATCGAATGACACTTGAATAAAGTTTTCCATTTAGCGTTTTCCATTAATCGCTAATTGGCCAACGCCATTATTTGCTAATTTACCGGGCCGTGAGCATAAAAAGGTTGAAAACACCTGGTCTAGCCAATGAAGATGATTCTAAGTGAGTACTTATAAAGTGAGAAAAGCCAAATTAATTCTTCATTGATGTTGAATAGATTTAGAAATCGACTCTTGTCTTGACTCTGCGACTTCTGGATGCATGGCTCGACTTTACTTTCGACTTGAATGTACTTCTATTTGATCGGAGACTCTAAATTTAGGTTTGGGTAAGACTTGAGCAGCCTTGCCAAACACCAACACTGGGCAGATCGAGAGGCCTATTATCGATAATTTCAAATAAACGCATTTCCCTGCACAATCTCCATCACTAAGTATGACCTATACTACGGGGTTTTGTTTCAAGGTTCCTGGATCAATATGACCGGTTAAAAAATATCTTTATCGGTCAAAATCAATCAATAAGTGAAAGTCACTCTTAAATTGCTCCACCAAGGCGCGATTTGTATGGGAATCGTTCTTTACAAAATGAATGGCGAAATATGTAATACATACCGGCACAAATATCTAGCGCTCGCATTTTTTCAGACGCAGTTGACACATATTTCAATGCGCTTTCAACACACCAATGGTGCACACCGTAGCCCAAGCCCGTCAAAGCTTCTTCGTAATACTTTGCGTGCTTTGTATAACAATCAATATTACATTCGTTGCCAGATTTTAAGTCGTCAAAAATTTGTTCTGTTAGTCTTTCACATCTTATTCGTATTGAGTCGTTCATCTTGATTCTAAAATTATTATTAATTATATTACGTTGCTGTCCATAAAGAGAATTACAGCATTTCATTCCTAAACTTACAGTTGTGTTGTAATATCGGTATTTTCCTCAAATTAATATAAGCAATAATAAAGAACGACAAACATCGTGGGGCAGACACAATTGGGTGACTGTAAAATGATATGCAAAAACCGTTACAAAATTAATATTACAAAAAAATTTCTGCGCCTTCGGGGCGATGTTTACTAGTCGGTGTTTTTCGACAAAATCTTGCCGATAGAATGCGTTTTTCAGATAAAAGTTTGCTAATCTGCAAAATCACTTTGCGCTCGTTAGGTGCGCAATTTCGTTTGTATGGAACTGTCAATTTAACATTCTTGTCGGCAAGTCAGACCCGCCCTCCCTCAACCTTCTGGCTGGGCAATTCAATTCGGTGATTCGAATAGATCCCAAGAGCAGATTGTTCGAATCAATCACGAATCTTTCATAGGAACAATACTTCTGAATTAGGAAGAATTTCTATTTTAACGACAAAATAAATCTATTTTGGTCAAAGTTGATCAAATTTATTTACATTTTGTCCTTAAAATACTGAAATTACGGCTTTTAGACAAGGAGTGTCAATTGAAAATACATTGCTTTTAAATCTGTTTATGCTAATATTAATATTTCGTAACTCTACATTTTTTGATTTTACGAAGGAGACAAGTTATATAAGTATAAAGTTATAACAACTTGTTATTTGCTTGGAATTAGTGATTCGATCCGATTCTTAAAAATTATCCGAATAAATTTCGAATTCAAATTGATACGATTTTATTCAGCTCTACTACTGTCCAACCTATAAAAACCTATATGAAGAACATTTCCATGAGACAATATTTCGTTTCATTACTGTGTCGATATAGCCGATACTCCGACATAAAAATAGATGGAACGAATGATTGATCATTGGCTGGATTAAAATAAATTATCACATCCATTAGCACATAATCTTTTCCTTTTATGCCGACTCAACGCCGGTGATGGCAACTTAGTTTTTATTCAAATTAGGCAAAGGAAAACGAATTTACCCAAAAAGTAGGTAAAGTATTACTACTCGACCTAGTTTAACTTTAAATATTATGTAGTATTTAGATTAAACACCAAGTTAACTAGATCGTCATTTTACTACATTTAAGACATTTTTAATCGATTTGAAGATTGAAACTCCAGTATTGTCTCTTTTAAAAATATTTTCACAATGGACATATAATTTGCCTACTTTTTGAACCAGGAACCCCGTTAATTTTTTGAAGCACCTAGTTAAAAATTGGGTTATTCTACCTATTTTACCTAAAAAATCAACTGGTAAAACTTTGAGCTGAAAACTCGGTAAAAATTAGACTAGGTAAATGAAATATATGCGAAACTAGGTAAAAGTCCTTTGGAAATACACTCTAGGTAAATTCGGTACTTTTAGTCCACACATGCTTTACGTACTTTTAACCAGCACACCACTAAAAACGCTATGCTCAACTAACGAAACTGAAAGCATCTCACTGTGAGAACGCCTTTTGATAGTTTATAAAAATTCTAGTTTTATGCGTTCTATTTCTTAAGAATTGCATCTAATCTCCTTTCTTCTCCAGCGTGTAAAATATGCAACAGCATTTTATATTGATATTGTTCAACATAACGTTCGTTCTACTGCTATCACTACACTTGTTGTTTTTGTGGAGCACAAAAGTAAAACAGCATGGTAAGCCATGTAAGAGCAAAGCAAACAACTAGCAAAATCTCTTCCATCACATGATAAGTGGAAAATCATTCAAGGTATATATAATTTATAGCAGAAATGTCGTATTTAGAACCGTAAAGGGGCGGGGGGAGGCAATTTAAAATTCGACGTCAGAATGGGTGCCGCAAACAAAAATACCCTAAATATACCCACTTTTTGATATCACGCTTACTTGAGAAAAAATTTGAACAATGCGATTCCAGGCTCTAGGTTAGATCATGCCTCCACCTCTCTATACATAAACTCTCGTAAAAATCAACATAAAATTCGATGTCAGAATGGGTGCAGCAAACAAAAATACCCTAAATATACCCACTTTTTGATATCACGCTGGCTTGAGGAAAAATTGAACAATGTGATTCCAAGCTCTAGATTAGGTCATGCCCCCAACTCTATATACATGCTAAGCAAAACTAATATTTTTAACATACAATTTAAAAAAGCTAGTAAAGATTTTTAAAATTAAGCTCATTTTATTAGCACAAGCCACAAAAGGACCACGCTCAGGGATCGTTCTTCTCACACTTTCCCACAACGTTTCAGTCTATTTGGGATGTTTTCCGCTTATAATGCAGTTCCTGTTGCTACCTATCTATCAAGTCCTCTTAGCTATCAAGCGTCCTTCAGTTGGTTCTTTCTGGAACTGCTTTCGCCATTAGAGTGACTTTCATTAAAAAGAAAAATACTTCCGATTATTTTTATGTACAATTCAAAGTGACTAGCCCTATTGATAGCCATGGACATATGTGAAATTTCTGCTTGCATTTAAACATTTTTTTTTAATTTATTTTTCGGTATTGTGAGTTTTGTGGTATTATGAATTATTATTTTTAAATATTCTTTTTGTGATTGGTGAGATTTGAGCAATAAATTTTCTCGAATTTGTTGCGTTTTCGCATTTTTAATTACCAACCATTAAGTATGAAATTAATGGTTTAATATTAATAGTTAATTAATATTTTCAGTTCAGTATTTCATCAAATCAGATTCTGATAATTTGATAAATTCGAATTTAACACGTTTCTAAGTTCACTTCGAAAAGTATTATGGGAAAGTAGAAAATCGCTATTATTTTTGAGAAGATATGAAAACGATTTCAAAAGCAAAACTATCAACACCCCCCATCAACTGGGTTTGGTGTTAT
>OZ023150.1:6235514-6259073 GCA_963675895.2 Styela plicata
ATGTGTTATTAGGCTTCCAAGCGAAGCTGGAAGACTTGTGGAATTGCTTATTTTATTATTATTAGGCTTCCAAGCGAAGCTGGAAGACTTGTGGAATTGCTAATTTTATTAGGCTTCAAGCGAAGCTGGAAGACTTGTGGAATTGCTAATTTTATTATTATTATTATTATTATTATTATTCTCCCAACCTACTCCACCTAAACTATAAAAGGTATATCAGTCAAACTTGGACCGAGTATCAGGTATGAGTAGTAGATGAAAGTTTGATAAAATGGGGTCAGTTCCTCGAATGGTCCATAGATAAACCATAGATAAGTAAAAAAACAAGCATTGCCGTTTACTAAAAAACTGTAAAGGTTCACTGATCAAACTTGGACCGAGTCTCAGAATGAATTAGAAGATTCAAGTTTTAGTTTTGTCTTGTGTGTTACAGCATGGCCCATAGATAAATTACCGATTTTCAAAAAAACGATTAACCTGTTGAGGGTTTCCCGGTCAAACTTGGACCGAATATCGATTATAGTTTAAGATATTGTCATATCAGTTCCAAGCATGGCCCATAGATAAATCCCTAATTCATCGAAAACAGCTCAACTGTTGAAGGTATCCAGGTCAAACTTGGGCCATATGTCAAGTATAGGTATAAGTTAATGTCATATCAGTTCCAAGCATGGCCCATAGATAAATTACAAATTAATTGAAAAACGCTTAACTATCGAAGGTATATCAGTCAAACTTGGGCCATATGTCAAGTATATGTATAAGTTAAAGTGATATCAGTTCCAAGCATGGCCATAGATAAAATTACTAATTCTTTGAAAAAAGCTTAACTATTGAAGGTTTTCCGGTCAAACTGGGCCATATGTCAAGTATAGGTATAAGTTAGTGTCATATCAGTTCCAAGCATGGCCCATAGATAAATTACTAATTCATTGAAAAATGCTTAACTGTTCAAGGTATCCCGGTCAAACTTGGACCATATGTCAAGTATAGGTATAGGTTTAGTCATATCAGTTCCAAGCATGGCCCATAGATAAATTATAATTAATCAAAAAATACGCTTAACTATTAAAGGTATCCCGGTCAAACTTGGGTCATATGTCGAATATAGGTATAAGTTATTATCATATCAGTTCCAAGCCTGGCCCATAGATAAATTAGTAATTCATCGAAAAAACGCTTAACTGTTCAAGGCATCTCAGTCAAACTTATGCCGAGTGTCAGGTATAGATATAAGTTAGGGACATATCGGAAAAATTTTCTGCTTGGAAAGCCTGTCAGAACTGCTTAGCAGTTCTAGTTATTATTATTATTATTATTATTATTATTATTATTCTTCTCCCAACCTACTACACCTAAACTATAAAAGGTATACCAGTCAAACTTGGACCGAGTATCAGGTATGAGTAGTAGATGAAAGTTTGATAAAATGGGGTCAGTTCCACGAATGGTCCATAGATAAACCATAGATAAGTAAAAAACAAGCATTGCCGTTTACTAAAAAACTGTAAAAGGTTCACTGATCAAACTTGGACCGAGTCTCAGAATGAATTAGAAGATTCAAGTTTTAGTTTTGTCTTGTATGTTACCAGCATGGCCCATAGATAAATTACCGATTTTTCAAAAACGATTAACTGTTGAGGGTATCCGGTCAAACTTGGACCGAATATCGATTATAGTTTAAAGATATTGTCATATCAGTTCAAGCATGGCCCATAGATAAATCACTAATTCATCGAAAACAGCTCAACTGTTGAAGGTATCCAGGGCAAACTTGGGCATATGTCAAGTATAGGTATAAGTTAATGTCATATCAGTTCCAAGCATGGCCCATAGATAAATTACAAATTAATCGAAAAACGCCTAACTATCGAAGGTATATCAGTCAAACTTGGGCCATATGTCAAGTATATGTATAAGTCGAAGTCATATCAGTTTCAAGCATGGCCCATAGATAAATTACTAATTCTTCAAAAAAGCTTAACTATTGAAGGTATCCCTGTCAAACTTGGGACATATGTCAAGTATAGGTATATAAGTTAGTGTCCTATCAGTTCCAAGCATGGCCCATAGATAAATTACTAATTCATCGAAAAAATTCTTAACTGTTCACGGTATCCCGGTCAAACTTGGACCATATGTCAAGTATATGTATAAGTTATTGTCATATCATTTCAAGCATGACCCATAGATAAATTACAAATTAATCGAGAAAACACTTAACTATTGAAGGTATCCCGGTCAAACTTGGGCATATGTCGAATATAGGTATAAGTTATTATCATATCAGTTCCAAGCCTGGCCCATAGATAAATTAGTAATTCATCGAAAAACGCTTAACTGTTCAAGGTATCTCAGCAAAACTTATGCCGATTGTCAGGTATAGATATAAGTTAGGGACATATCGAAAAATTTCTGCTTGGGAGCCTGTCAGAACTGCTTAGCAGTTCTAGTTAGGCTTCAAGCGAAGCTGGAAGACTTGTGGAATTGCTAATTTTATATTATTATTATTATTATTATTATTATTATTCTTCTCCAACCTACTCCACCTAAATATAAAAGGTTATACCAGTCAAACTTGGACCGAGTATCAGGTATGATGAGTAGTAGATGAAAGTTTGATAAAATGGGGTCAGTTCCATGAATGGACCATAGATAAACCATAGATAAGTAAAAAAACAAGTATTGCCGTTTACTAAAAAAATGTAGAAGGTACACTGATCAAACTTGGACCGAGTCTCAGAAAGAATTAGAAGATTCAAGTTTTAGTGTTGTCTTATCTGTTACCAGCATGGCCCATAGATAAAATTACCGATTTTTCGAAAAAATGATTAACTGTTGACGGTATCCCGGTCAAACTTGGACCGAATATCGATTATAGTTTAAAGATATTGGCATATCAGTTCCAAGCATGGCCCATAGATAAATCACTATTTCATCGAAAACAGCTCAACTGTTGAAGGTATCCAGGTCAAACTTGGACCATATGTCAAGTATAGGTAAAAGTTAGTGTCATATCTGTTCCAAGCATGGCCCATAGATAAATTACAAATTAATCGAAAAACGCCTAAGTATTGAAGATATCCCAGTCAAACTTGGGCCATATGTCAAGTATATGTATAAGTCAAAGTCATATCAGTTTCAAGCATGGCCCATAGATAAATCCCTAATTCATCGGAAACAGCTCAACTGTTGAAGCTATCCAGGTCAAACTTGGACCATATGTAAAGTATAGGTAAAAGTTAGTGTCATATCAGTTCCAAGCATGGCCCATAGATAAATTACAAATTAATCGAAAAACGCCTAACTATTAAAGATATCTCAGTCAAACTTGGGCCATATGTCAAGTATATGTATAAAGTCAAAGTCATATCAGTTCCAAGCATGGCCCATCGATAAATTACCTATTCTTCGAAAAAAGCTTAACTATTGAAGGTATCCAGTCAAACTTGGGCCACATGTCAAGTATATGTATAAGTCAAAGTCATATCAGTTCCAAGCATGGCCCATAGATAAAATCACTAATTTATCGAAAACAGCTCAAGTGTTGAAGGAATCAGGTCAAACTGTCAGGTATAAATATAAGTTAGGGACATATCGGAAAAATTTCTGCTTGGAAGCCTGTCAGAACTGCTTAGCAGTTCTAGTTATTTATTATTATTTATTTTCTCCAACCTACTCCACCTAAACTATAAAAGGTATATCAGTCAAACTTGGACCGAGTATCAGGTAAGAGTAGTAGATGAAAGTTTGATAAAATGGGGTCAGTTCCACGAATGGTCCATAGATAAAACCATAGATAAGTAAAAAACAAGCATTGCCGTTTACTAAAAAACTGTAAAAGGTTCACTGATCAAACTTGGACCGAGTCTCAGAATGAATTAGAAGATTCAAGTTTTAGTTTTGTCTTGTATGTTACCAGCATGGCCCATAGATAAATTACTGATTTTTCAAAAAAACGATTAACTGTTGGAGGCATCCCGGTCAAACTTGGACCGAATATCGATTATAGTATAAAGATATTGTCATATCAGTTCCAAGCATGGCCCATAGATAAATCCCTAATTCATCGAAAACAGCTCAACTGTTGAAAGGTATCCAGGTCAAACTTAGGCCATATGTCAAGTATAGGTATAAGTTAATGTCATATCATTTCCAAGCATGGCCCATAGATAAATTACAAATTAATCGAAAAAACGCTTAACTATCGAAGGTATATCAGTCAAACTTGGGCCATATGTCAAGTATATGTATAAGTTTAAAGTGATATCAGTTCCAAGCATGCCCATAGATAAATTACTAATTCTTTGAAAAAAGCTTAACTATTGAAGGTTTTCCGGTCAAACTTGGGCCATATGTCAAGTATAGGTATAAGTTAGTGTCATATCAGTTCCAAGCATGGCCCATAGATAAATTACTAATTCATTGAAAAATGCTTAACTGTTCAAGGTATCCGGTCAAACTTGGACCATATGTCAAGTATAGGTATAAGGTATAGTCATATCAGTTCCAAGCATGGCCATAGATAAATTATAAATTAATCAAAAAAACGCTTAATAATATAAAGGTATCCCGGTCAAACTTGGGCCATATGTCGAATATAGGTATAAGTTATTATCATATCAGTTCCAAGCCTGGCCCATAGATAAATTAGTAATTCATCGAAAAACGCTTAACTGTTCAAGGTATCTCAGTCAAACTTATGCCGAGTGTCAGGTATAGATATAAGTTAGAGACATATCGGAAAAATTTCTGCTTGGAAGCCTGTCAGAACTGCTTCGCAGTTCTAGTTACTCCTGCAGTTGGCAGCAATTTGCATCAGGTATGAAGCAAAATGCTCTGTTTGGTTTTTTCAATTTTGTTATTTACTGATAATATAACACAAATGACCTGAAAACAATTGAAAGTATTATTGATTTTTTGTTCAAAATTCACACCGGACAAGGCCGTAAGCAGTGCCAAAAAGGATCCAACTAACGGCAACTTAATCGCAATGGGCTACCCCAAGGTATAATAGCAACAACGGAACTCTTAGCTGAGATTTGCCCTTGGCGATAGTAAAATCATCTACTAAAAATCGATTAGAAATATTGTTACTGTAGGAAATAGGTTTTGACATCCCAAAAATTATTATTTATAAAAAAGAGTAGTAATTTTTTTAACTTAAATAATTGGTCATAATTGCCAAAAACCGCGTTGAATTTTTAAGAGTTATACTAGATTCAGTGGACGATATAATTATTTATGTTTCATAGAGGCAACTATGATAAAAAAAAAAACTTTTACTCGGCATATTTCCCACACCTGTTTGCAAATATATCTGCTCTAATATTTCATTCTTATAGAAAGGTTTTCATGGCAAAAGACACTCGCCAATCGTAAGTAAAATCAATCAGGTTTTCAAAACGTGATATACAATGCGTGTCATTCCTGACTTTTTTAATGAATAAATCAAATTTGGAACAGGGTCAAGAATGATTAGGGGGGGGGTACTACAGAGATTGCAGGAAATCGCGTGTATGAGATGAGAATTCAGTTTCACTAAACGACAACAAATACATACAGAAAAAATATCGCAGTGTGCCAGCAAAAAGTGTCTGTAAATTTGAAACAGTTTTTTTACAGTAATATAGAATTTCTAAAGTTGAAAACGTTTTGTTGTATGAGATTAATGTCAAGGTGGAGCCCATTTGATTCAACCTATTTCACGCCAAGTACGATTTTCATACTACATTGTCACCTTCTCAATTTTACATCTATAACTCTAATCTCCAAAGAATACCTATATGAGATCTTTATGTATGATTTATTGGTTTAATCTGTGGAAGGTCTGAAATTGTTGCTTCTCTCTTAACAAAGAGACTAGATACCAAGTATTGAATGCAGCATCCTCTCGCCACTGCGTGATGATAATCTTAGAAAACGCCAAGTTTAAGAAAGTACAATGTTAACTTCATATTAAACCATTATATATTGAGGTTCTCGATAGCATAGCCGTTAAATTACGACTTTAATAATATACTGATATTCTTTTGCTATGTACAAAAAAAATTTCCAAATTGATGAACACACTACTAGCGACTTACGGATTACTGATGAAAAGTTGACATTCGTTATTACTTTCTGGTTAGCCGGTGAAAAAGAAAAAGAACAAAAATGACATAACCAGCGAACTTTCTTACGCTTCAACACGAAATCGGAATGAGTCGAAAATGGTAGCTACCACTACGCTACTATGCGGACAATATACAAGAGGTAGGACACCAATATTGTGTAATTGAAAACAGTTATTATCAATACCTTCAAAGCCGGTACCCATTATAGCGCGACAATAACCAACGTCAGAAACAAGATAAGTGAAAAATCCTACTTATCACGGCTTACTACTCATGAGCACAATCAAAGCAAACTAACATAGACAGAACTCAGATAATGAAAAATCCTACTCACTAGTAGGCGGGCTCGGTACCATGGTAAAAAAGTTCATAGGTCGGACAATATAAACCATCGCACAGAAACAAGATATGAAAAATCGTACTAATCGACTGTATGACGACTTATGCGGCAACGGAACAAGCAGCAACAGATAGTGAATAAATGTGACGAACTCCCCACCAATCTACAACTATCCACCGTACTAATTATGGAGGACCATGACAGATAGGCATAATCTCAGAACCAGATTAGTGAAAACTTCCTACGACGGCTAGACGACTATGGCGACAACAAACGAGTGCAGTAACCAGCATAGTAAAGAAATCCTACTAATTTTGTTTACTATAACGGTACGATCGATGGCGACAATAAAACAGGCAGAGCATTAACAATATAAATTGAAAAATTCTACTACGAAGGCGGCTACTCTGACTATAGCGACATAACAAACGAAGTAGAAACAGTAGATAAGTGAACAAATCCTAACTACGATCCGCCCGTCTACAATTATGGCGACAAGTAACCTAGAGCAGAACAAATAAAGAAAAATTCGACTTCCGCTAAGCTATTATGGCTGATCATCAAACAAGCAAGCACCCGATAGGTAAAAAAATCCTACTACTAAATTGCCGGTACTATTAATGGGGCACAATATCAAAAGCAGCAAACAAGATAAATGAAAAATCCGTCTACGGCTACTCACTAAGAGCTATTGATCAACGAAAACAAGCACAAAATCAAGATAGTGAAAAATCCCTACTAACATATCAGGGCTACTTAATATGACACACATCAAACAAAAGCCCTATACGCTAGATAGTGTGAAAAAACCTTACTAAGACAGACTGTCGCCGGAACTATAATGGCGACAAATAGCAATAAGGCAGAAACAAGATAATGAAAACATCCTACTCATGTCTACTACTATGATGGCGAACCCGTCAAACAGGCAGATACAAGATAGTGAAAAATCCTTACTTATTACCGCCGGTAACTAGTTAATGTCGACCAAGAAACCAAGTTAAACCATGATAATAGAAAATGTTATAGGTGATTCAGTACGACGTAAAATGAACTCAATGTTATTAAATTTAAACTTTACTCTTTAACCATAAAAAAATAACGTAGACGTTGAAAAATGTACAACCCACAAATCACTACAATATACACACTTAAATGGTTTTGGGAAAAAAAGGGTAATCTACCATTGATTTATTTTATTTTTTGGAATTCTAGAAATGATAAAATCATTAGGACTTATACATCCTTATTTAATAGGCTAGTATCTAACTGTGGCCCCATGCGTAAGGACAAAAGAGTTTTAGAAAGAGTTAGTATGATTTGGATGCTTTTGAAGAATATATTTCTTTTCTTTAAATATACTGCTTAGCACATAAGATAGTCAGATTATGAAAATATATCAATCATATGCATTCCCAAAATACTGTTTCTTTTTCTGTATGTTACTACAATGAACTTAATTAATGCATTCAAGAACATTGCTTGGCCGAACTTGATGAAGAACACTAGTCTTAAATGAGGAATGACAAACGACGCGAATTGCGGCAAAAGAATCAATTATGTAATGGCTGTTCATATAAGGTTCAGTTCTGGATATTTCCACAATTCACAATTCACTACGCTGTCGCGGCCAAATACAACGCTCTCTTCCCTTTACTTCCTCCCACTCAAAGACACATATAATATGTATATTTCAACAATAATGCTTATTCTATTTGCCTGCGATGTACTATATCGGCCATAGGTTCGAAACTTGCTTACGAAATACCATGATATACTCGTACAGACCACTTTATTTCTATTTATGAAAACCACCACAAGCGGTCGTGGGGTTTGAGCAGTGGTGTATTTTCCAAAAACTTTGGATCTCTCCGTTAGCCATCGAATAACCCGAGATGTCTCCTAAATCAATTGGTTAGAAGTTCCCTCTAGTAATTATTAAATCTTGTAAATATTAATATAAGAAATTCTCACATTGTTAAAAAAACGATAATTAGTACAACACATGTATACAGTAATTTAACCCATTTTATAAGTCTAGAAATACCTTGATTGATGAGTTTTTACATCAAGTGATACGACTATCGATTGACCGCGGCTATGAAGACGCTTCTGTGTGAAGCGGCAAATGCCTGTGGATTAAAAAATAAAATGAGATTTTTAGTATAGTTTAATATGTTCAACATTAAAATATCAGACAAATGAGGAACGATTTTTACCTGCATTTTTTTTGGTGAATCTTCTAAGACTGATCTATGAGAATTCCTTCGTGCAGCATTGTCTACTATGAATAACAAACACACTGGCTTACTTTCATATATGCGACACCAACACTTTACCATAACAGGTTTAATTTTTCGGAATCGTATATTTATTTCTGTCTCTGAAGTCTACGTTCTCTGCCAAATTAGAAATTATATTTTGTCAAGCACGCGCCACTGAAGTAGGAACATATAGCCAACAAAAATATGCTGAGACAAATTGTTTTTTTTATCGGAATTCAACCTAGCTTGCAATAACTTGATCAGGTTTGCGAATGCCGGAAGTGTGCCCGTTCTCAAACACCAACCCAATAGGCCAATCCGGGATCGCTGCTCAAAAGACTTGCTGAGGACCTTTATAAGTTTATATTTTCCAGCTCCAGTATCGTTTATAGTATTTCTTGGTGTACGAGGAGCGGATTCAATCCATCATTCAATTCAATTCATAACGTTATAATTTTTGTTAAACGAGTCATGCAATTTTACTTCTGAATAAATAAAAACCGGATTCGCGTTGTGTTTGACAGACAGTTAAATACCATGTGAAAAATTAAAAAAAAATTTAATTGTTAAAAAATTTATAATCAAAGGTAAACGTAAACTTATAGCACCACTATTCATCGGCAGTACATGCCTTGGTAAATTCCGAATTCTAAAACACAACACAAAATATCGTAAACACTTATTACAGAGGAGTTATTTTCTTTAGAACATTATGGGACTCAGGATTTAAATTAAACATATTGTTCAAAATATCCCAATCGGAAATTTTAGTTTGTCAAGCACGAGTCCCGAACGGACCGCGCTCATCCGTGACTCAAGCTTAACGAAATTATTTGAGCACAAATTATTTTTGACTGAAATTAGTTTCGAATGCTATTCATACAACAACAGGTCAATCAATATCACGTTGTGACCAACATCGATTTTTTGACAAAAGAATGAATGTGTCTTTCTACTTCCATGTTTCCGTTATCCGATAAACGGTGGTCTAGAGTTGCAGACAATCACACCCACTGCAAAAAATAAAAAAAACTGCAGAGTGGTAGGGTATCTGGTTGGGAATGTATTATCTCATCTACGAATGTCCATAGAATAATAGTTATACTTTATTGAATCGAATAACTTTATATTCAACTTCACATTCTCAGATGATATATTCCATTTCAGATAGTTAAATCGCAAACTTTCAAAGCCGGACTGAAATTTAGTCATTTATTTTTGACTTTCAAATGATGCCATGGAAGACTTGTACGCTGAAGGGAGAACTTTTCATATTTTATCTTTAGGAATGTAAAAATACCTTTCAAAAAACATCAACTCATATATAGCAGCATATTCGAAATATTTTCATCGAATGGCTAAAACACAAGAAAATGTGCTAATAACCGACAAGGGGATTTTAGATAAAAAAGGCCTGGAGGAAACATCAAAAAAAAAATTTTTGTATAGGAGGGGGGGGGGGGGGGGGGGTTATGTTTAATCTTTAAGAATATATAAATACCTTTCTAAATTATTTACTTATACATAGCAGATTATTTGAAATGTTTTTATCGAAGTGCTAACACATAGAAAATTTTTGTTAAAGGTTCAGTTCGATATATTTCCTAATTTCACTACGCTGTCCGGCGAAATGAACGCTTCCTCCCTCTTAAACAAAAATATGTATATTCAAATTCTATTCTCCTGCGATGAACTCCGAATCGGCTTGACCGATACGAAATACCTTACTATACTCGTACCACTTTCTTTCGCGTGTAACAATTTCCGGTTATATAATTGCAAGGCTTATTTCTATTACAAGAACCAGCACCAGCTGCCGTGCTTTGAGCAGTGGTATTTTCCAAAAAACCTTCAATCCTCCGTTGCATTGAAACTGACTTTTATTAAATCATTTGGTTAAAAAGTTCCTCTAGTAATATCAACTGTTGTAACATTTCATTATGATGAAATAATCTAAGAGTTATAAAAACGATAATTTACAACACATGCACAGTAATTTGACACTTTCTGAATGTAAACTACCTTTTTTTTAAGTTTAATAATAAGTATCGGCTGTTGATTGACTGTGGCTCGGGAGACGCTTTCCTTAAACACTTGTCTGAAATGTCGATTTTTATAGTTTCAACGCCAATTGGATTCCAATGTTATCATTAAAATTACAGACATATAAAGGCGATTTCACTGCGTTTTTTTTATTGAATATTCTTGGGCTGTATGTGATGTGTATATATGAGATCCATTTGGGAGCATATATCTACTAGGAATATAAAAACACTGGCTAAATTTCATCAGATTAAATGTTGAAGTACATCATTGATTTCTGGTAGGCATAGCGGTCAACATCTCTTCCCCCCTTAGGTTTCATTTTTCGGAATCGTATATCCATTAAATTCTGGCTCGATAGTCTACGTTCACTGCCCAAATAGAAATCATATTTTGTCAAGCACGCGCCACGAATAGACCACATATAGCCAACAAAAGATGCTTAGACAAATTGTTTTTCGATTGGAATTCAACCTAGCTGGCAATAACTTGATTAGGTTCGCAAAGCCGGACGTGTGCCCGTTTTCAAAACACGAGTCCGTTAGGTCAATCCGTGATCGCTGCTCAAAGATGTAGATCAGGCCCTTTAAAAGTTTATTTGGTCCAAACTCGAGTATCGCCTATGGTATTTCCGAGTGTAGGAGGAGCGTGATTCAATCCTTTAAATTCATGACGTCATAATTTTTGTTAAACGAGATATGCAATTTACTGCCGAATAAATAAAAACCGGATTCGCATGATGTTTGACAGACAGTTAAATATCATGTGAAAAAATCTATTTTCGCTTTTTTAAAAATTATTAATCAAGGGTAAAAGTACACTTACAGCACCACTATTCATAAGTAGTTCATGCCTGGTAAATTTTGAATTCTAACGAACAACACAAAATATTACAAAATAATAGTACAGAGAAGTTATTTTCTTTGAAACATTATGGGGCTCGGGATTTAAAATTAACATATTGTTCAAAATATCCCAATCAAAAATTTTAGTTTGTCAAGTACGAGTCACGGAAGGACCGCGCCGCGTCGGCGCGTTCGATTCGTGATTCAAGCTTAACAAATTTTTTGAGCACAAATTATTTTTGACTGAAATTAGATCCGAATGCTATTTATTCAACAACAGGTCAATTACTATCACGTTGTGACCAACTTCCATTTTTTGACAAAAGAATGAATGTGTCCTTCTACTTCCATTATTTTCGATACCCGACAAAATATATATTAACTTCCTGGAATACTTCCAAAAATGGTCTCGGTAAAATTATTCCAATTTATAAAGTAATAATTTTTTTATAATTTGAATGAATAGTTTTTATTTTACATAATTTATCAGGAAATTTTCCAGTCAACGCGCTTTGCTCAGTTGGACTCACTGTCATTTTTTTTAAAAAAGATAAAGAAAAAACAATATTGCCATGAAGGAAACTATTTAATAATTTTGTATACAATAGAAGGAAATGGTTCTGAAATAGCGGAACTCCTATATAGGAAATAATTCACTTCTTTTAACGATGATTATTAAAAAATTTGGGAAGATAAATAAAATATTAAATAAAAGTCATTATTATTGAAATAAACGGATGTGATATTGGCATATATTGCGGTGAATTGTACAGGCAAATAGTCAGTTATCAGTACAGATGTGGATGAAAATGGCTTCAAAGACTGCGGTGTTACTACTCTTTGCAGTTGGCAATAATTTGCATAAGGTATGTCGTATAATATTCTATTTGGTTTACGCAAAATTTGATAAATTAGAAGCCGATTGATTTATAGTATTTTTTAGAATTTTTACTTGTTGTTTCGTCAACTTTTGTTTCTCAGTCGAAAATAAAATGTATAAATATCCTTTCGTATATATGGGTCACAGGCTAGACCCCGGGTTGATAAGATTCTGCCCCTCATAGACTAGGGGAAGAGGAAGTTGTCGAAAATCCATTACTTCGAAAACAATTCAATTGCAAGTCCAATGTATCTTGTTACTGCAATCCGGCCATGTGCAATTCCATAGGTTTGTTCAGTCAAGTGGAATATGGCACAAGGGCATATCACTGGAGGGACAATCTTGTGTCGACCAAACCCGCGTGGGTGCAATTCTTCGTATTCGCAATTTCCTTCACGGTTAATGACAATCCTTCGACGCAATCTTTTTTGTAGACAATTCCGTCTGCGGGCACACGCCATGGGGACGATGAGAAATATTTAAATATTGTAAGGGCAATAATGTATGCTTGTGGGTTATCTAGCGCAAGCAAAATTTCTATGCAAGTGCATCCCTTTGAAGCCAACCCCGCAAATACAATCCCCTGTGTTTGATCTGGGTGGTATATTAGTCCCAGCTCTTTGCAACAGGTGGTAAATGCAACCGGTGTCCCATGCTTGACAAAATTTAAATTTTGATACACAATACACATTAATGTCAAATAATACAACAGTGAGGTTATATCTTCTCAAACCTTATGAGATTTTGCCAAAAGATGCTTAAAACTTTAGATCATTGTTCAAAATTCAGTTCTGAATAATATTTCAAATAATTACCAACACGTTGTTATCAACTTCCACTTATTGACTACAAGGTGAATACGTTTTTCCACCTCCATATTTTCGATAAACTGCTCAAATAGCATTAATTAGTGGAATAGTGAATATATTTATCAAACTGCAAGATTCCTAATACAATAGTTGGGAATTACGTTTAAAATGCGGAAATAGGATGTGGCGTCTATTTGAAAGATGATTGTTCGGTAAGAGATACAGCGGGATTCGATATGCGATGAATAGAAATAATTATTATTGATATAAACGGATTTGATTTTGGGATATATAACACCGAATTTACCACCAAACTGTGGTATTGTCAGTAGCAAGTTGAATTTGGCTATAAGAACCAACTACTATGATAAAAATGGCTCCCAAGATTTATGTGTCAATACTCCTGCAGTTGGCAGCAATTTGCATCAGGTTTGAAGCAAAGTGCTCTGTTTTGTTTTTCAATTTTGTTATTTACTGATAATATAACACAAATGACCTGAAAACAATTGAAAGTATTATTGTTTTTTTTGTTCAAAATTTCACACCGGGCAAGGCCGTAAGCAGTGCCAAAATGGATCCAACTAACGGCAACTTAATCGCCATGAGCTACCCCAAGGTATAACAGCAACAACGGAACTCTCAGCTAAAATTTGCCCTGGGCGATAGTAAAATCATCTACTAAAAATCGTCTATTTAAATCGATTAAAACTATTGTTACTGTAGGAATACGTTTTGACATCACAAAAATTAATATTTATAAAAAAGAGTTGTATTTTACAACGTAATAATTGGCTCCATAATTGGCCAAAACGAGTCGATTTTAAAGATTTATTCACGAATAGTGACGTTATTGTATTTATGTTTCAGAGCAAATTTGATAAAAAAAAATCTTTTATCGCAAATTCCCATCCCAATTTGCAAATATATCTGATCTAATATTAATCTTATATAATTTTCAGTGCAAAAGACATCACCAATCGTAAGTAAAATTATGTTTATTATTATATATTATAAAAGACACAAACATACAGAAAAAAATCGCAGTGTGCAAAAAATGCAGTAAATTACCAGTTTTCTTACAGTAATATAGAATTTCTAAAGTTGAAAACGTTTTGTTGATGAGATTAATGTAAATGATAGGCTCTTGATCAACCTATCCACGCAAGTACGTTTCAACTATTTCACCTCAATTTACATCTATATCCCCAAAAATCATCTTATGTCTTTAAGAGAATTGGGTCTGTGTGAAATTGTTGCTTCTCTGAAAAAAGACGAGATACCAAGTATTGTCGCCCCTCTGACTCTATTTATTCCTATGAAACGCCTTATAAAAAGACATGTCTTATCCTAATGAGTTCTGATAACACCCGTTATTAAACTTCAATATGATGCTTTTCATGGACGAAAAAAATCCGAAAGATGAAAAACGACTGAGATACTGATAAAGTTGAATTTATTCTTTTTGTTATAGGTGAAAACGACAAGGACGAAAATACCGAACTTCTTCAAAACGATTCTGATGAGTCGAAATGGTACTACCACCGCTACTATGGCGACAATAACAAAATAGAACCAGATAGTGGAAAATTCTACTACTACCGCCGGTACTATTATGGCGATAACAAACAAGGAGAACCAGATAGTGAAAAATCCTACTACTATCGCCGGTACTATTATGGCGATAATAACCAAGCAGAACAAGATAATGAAAAATCATACTACTATCGCCGGTACTATTATGGCGACAATAACCAAGCAGAACAAGATAAAGAAAAATCCTACTACGGCTACTACTATGGCGACAACAAACAAGCAGAACCAGATAGTGAAAAATCCTACTACTATCGCCGGTACTATTATGGCGACAATAATCAAGCAGAAGAAGATAATGAAAAATCCTACTACGCCTACTACTATGGCGACAACAAACAAGCAGAACCAGATAGTGAAAAATCATACTACTATCGCCGGTACTATTATGGCGACAATAACCAAGCAGAACCAGATAATGAAAAATCCTACTACGGCTACTACTATGGCGACAACAAACAAGCAGAACCAGATAGTGAAAAATCCTACTACTATCGCCGGTACTATTATGGCGACAATAACCAGGCAGAACAAGATAATGAAAAATCCTACTACGGCTACTACTATGGCGACAACAAACAAGCAGAACCAGATAGTGAAAAATCATACTACTATCGCCGGTACTATTATGGCGACAATAACCAAGCAGAACAAGATAATGAAAAATCCTACTACGGCTACTACTATGGCGACAACAAACAAGCAGAACCAGATAATGAAAAATCCTACTACTATCGCCGGTACTATGATGACGACAATAACCAGGCAGAACAAGATAATGAAAAATCCTACTACGGCTACTACTATGGCGACAACAAACAGGCAGAACCAGATACTGAAAAATCCTACTACTATCGCCGGTACTATTATGGCGACAATAGCCAAGCAGAACAAGATAATGAAAAATCCTACTATGGCTACTACTATGGCGACAACAAACAAGCAGAACCAGATAGTGAAAAATCCTACTACTATCGCCGGTACTATTATGGCGACAATAATCAAGCAGAAGAAGATAATGAAAAATCCTACTACGCCTACTACTATGGCGACAACAAACAAGCAGAACCAGATAGTGAAAAATCATACTACTATCGCCGGTACTATTATGGCGACAATAACCAAGCAGAACCAGATAATGAAAAATTCTACTACGGCTACTACTATGGCGACAACAAACAAGCAGAACCAGATAGTGAAAAATCCTACTACTATCGCCGGTACTATTATGGCGACAACAAACAAGCAGAACCAGATAGTGAAAAATCATACTACTATCGCCAGCACTATTATGGCGACAATAACCAAGCAGAACAAGATAATGAAAAATCCTACTACGGCTACTACTATGGCGACAACAAACAAGCAGAACCAGATAATGAAAAATCCTACTACTATCGCCGTTAGTATGGCGACAGAAACCAAGTTAAATCAGATAATAGAAAATTTCACGGTATCAAGTACGACGAAAATGTACTCAATGTGTTAAATTTAAACCTACTTTAACCGGGCGACGTTGATAAGTGAAGAGACTACAATCACAAAATGCTTACTTAAATTGTTTTGAGGTTACTACCATTTTTATTCTTTTTGAATTAGAATGTAAATTATTCGGGCCATAGTCTATGTTAAAGGCAATCTATGTGTGGTCCATGCTTGAGAAAAATCTTTTAAATAGAGTTAGTATGTTCGATGCTTTTGAGAATATATTTCTTTTTTTAAATATATGCTAGCACATAATATATTCAGATTTTAAATATATCAATCATTGCATCCAAAATATGGTTCTTTTTCTGTATGTACAAAGTAACTTCATAAATCATCAAGAACTTGCTTGCCGAACTTGTAGGAACAGGTCAAAATAAGGAATGGAAAGACCCGAATTGTGGCAAAAAATTAATGTGCATGGCTGTTCCAAAGGTTCAGTTCGATATATTTCACAATACGCTGTCCGGCAACATGAACGCTTCTTCCCCCACTCAAACAAAATTATGTATATTCAAATTCTATTCTCCTGCAATGTACTTCGAATAGGCTCGACTGATACGAAATACCATGGTATACTCGTACCACTTTCTTTCGCGTGTAACGAGAAGCAGCACAGACTGTCGTGCTTTGAGCAGTGGTGTTTTCCAAAAACCTTTAATCCTCCGTTGCATCGAAACCGAGATTTCTTAAATTATTTGGTGAGAAGTTCTTCTAGTAATATTGAATGTTGTAAGATTTTATTATGAAAAAATTCTTTCATTGTTAAAAAACGATAATTTACAACACATGTACAGTAATTTTACCATTTTAGAGTGTAAAACTACCCTTTTATGAGTTTTACACCAAGTATCGACTATCGATTGACCGCGGCTCGGAAGACGCTTTCTGTAAGCACTTGGTTAAAATGTCGATTTTATAGTTTTAATGTCAATGGAATTCCAATGACATCATTAAAATAACAGACAAATGAGGACGATTTCACTGCATTTTTTAATGAATAATCTAAGAATGTATGTATGAGATCCTTTCGGGAACGTATGTCTACTATGAATAACAAACACACTGGCTTAATTTCATCATAGCGACACGAACACCTTACCATCACAGGTTTAGTTTTTCGGAATCGTATATATATATTTAATTCTGTCTCGAAAGTCTACGTTCTCTGCCCAATTAGAAATTATATTTTGGTAAGCACGCGTCACAGATGTAGTACATATAGCCAACACAATATGCTGAGACAAATTGTCTTTCTATCGGAATTCAACCTAGCTTGCAATAACTTGATCAGGTTTGCGAATGCCGGAAGTGTGCCCGTTCTCAAATCACCAACCCAATAGGCCAATCCGGGATCGCTGCTCAAAGACCTTGCTGAGGACCTTTATAAGTTTATATTTTCCAGCTCCAGTATCGTTTATAGTATTTCTTGGTGTACGAGAAGCGTGATTCAATCAATCCATCATTCAATTCAATTTATAACGTTATAATTTTTGTCAAACGAGTCATGCAATTTTACTTCTGAATAAATAAAAACCGGATTCGCGTGGTGTTTGACAGACAGTTAAATACCATGTGAAAAATTAAAAAAAATTATTTGTTAAAAATATTTTAATCAAAGGTAAACGTACACTTATAGCACCACTATTCATCGGCAGTACATGCCTGGTAAATTCCGAATTCTAAAACACAACACAAAATATCGTAAACACTATTACAGAGGAGTTATTTCCTTTAGAACATTATGGGACTCAGGATTTAAAATTAACGTATTGTTCAAAATATCCCAATCGGAAATTTTAGTTTGTCAAGCACGAGTCCCGAACGGACCGCGGTCATCCGTGACTCAAGCTTAACGAAATTATTTGAGCACAAATTATTTTTGACTGAAATTAGTTTCGAATGCTATTCATTCAACAACAGGTCGATCAATATCACGTTGTGACCAACATCGATTTTTTGACAAAAGAATGAATGTGTCTTTCTACTTCCATGTTTTCGTTATCCGATAAACGGTGGTCTAGAGTTGCAGACAATCACACCCACTGCAAGTTCGAAAAATAAAAAATAAAAAAACTGCAGAGTGGTTGGGTATCTGGTTGGGAATGTATTATCTCATCTACGAATGTCCATAGAATATTAGTTATACTTTATTGAATCGAATAACTTTATATTCAACTTCACATTCTCAGATGATATATTCCATTTCAGATAGTTAAGTTGCAAACTTGCAAAGCCGGACTGAAATTTAGTCATTTATTTTTGACTTTCAAATGATGTCATGGATGTCTTGTACGCTGAAGGGAGAACTTTCCATACTTTATCTTCAAGAATGTAAAAATACCTTTCAAAAAACATCAACTCATACATGAGCAGCATATTCGAAATATATTCATCGAATGGCTAAAACACAAGGAAATGTGCTAATAACCAACAAGGGGGTTTTAGATAAAAAAGGCCTGGAGAAAACATCAACAAAAAATCTTTGTATACTGGGGGGGGGGTCAATTTTTTTATGTTTTATCTTTAAGAATATATAAATACCTTTCTAAAAATATATACTTATACATAGCAGATTATTTGAAATGTTTTTATCGAAGTGCTAACACGATAACTAACAATAGTTAGTTATCAATGCTAACTAACAATAGAAAAATCTGGTTAAAGGTTCAGTTCGATATATTTCCTAATTTCATTACGCTGTCCGGCCAAATGAACGCTACTCCTCCCACTCAAACAAAAATATATATATTAAATATCTATTCTCCTGCAATGAACTTCGAATCGGCTCGACTGCTACGAAATACTCGTAACACATTAATTCCCGTGTAACAATTTCCCCACATATATTTGCAAGGTTTATTTCTATTACGAGAACCAGCACAGGCTGTCGTGCTTTGAGCAGTGGTACTTTCCAAAGACCTTTCATCCTCCGTTGCATTGAAACTGAGATTTCTTAAATCCGTCCTTCTGGTCATATTAACTCTTGTAATATTTCATTATGATGAAATACTCTCAGTGTTAAAAAACGATAATTTACAACACATGTACAGTAATTTTACCATTTTAGGGTGTAAAACTACGCTTTTATGAGTTTTATACCAAGAATCGAATATTGATTGACCGCGGCTCGGAAAACGCATTCTGTAAACACTTTGCTAAAATATCGATTTATTATAGTTTCAATGTTAATAGAATTCCAATGTCATTATTAAAATTACGGACAAATAAAGGCGATTTCACTGCATTTTTTTTATTGAATATTCTGAGACTGTATGTAATGTGTATATATGAGATCCATTTGGGACCACACGACCCTACGTGGAGTATTGTTGTCATATTTCGGATTCTTCTGCTGCTAAAGTTTTAAACAAACTTGATCGTGTTCAACAACGTGAGGCTCACTCGGTTGTTCTATAGTTTTCTTCAGATCTGCAATACTCGCATCGTCGTGAAAATGCTTTACTTTGTTTATCTTATATATAGGTATTATAATGGTTTTTGTTCAAACGAGCCTTCTGGTCTGGTTCTCCAAACACAATTTTTAGCCGTTCAACGTGCTTAGCTACCAAGTCACATTCATTTGCTGCTTCAAGTTTCACAGTACCACAGAAAATTTTATGCATGATTTTTTTACCCAAACGTCTGTGTTTTGGATCTTATCGCCTTGACACTGCTTTCCTTAGCGTGTGGATATGCCAGCAACCCAAGTCAATAAATATTTGTTGGAAATGAAGATTCCATAGTCTTTATTTCAACTCTTATGTACCTTTTTGCGCAATCGTGCTTTTTGGAACTTATCAAAAGTCTCATAAAACAACGTTGCTCTAAGTTTACAGCTTAGAAAAGAAATCAAAAAAGTTAAAAGAATCGCATGGTTCGCAGTGGTCACAAGCAGGCAGGCAGTCATTCGCAGTCAGCAAGGCAAATAAATAAATAAAAAGTGGATGAAATGAAAGGAAGTGGAGTAGTAGAAATATAGACGTCAGGATAATACGATTGCGTTTCACTGACTGATCCAAAGAGCCGGGCATTCGTTGAAGTGACGTTCTGGGATATAGTGTTTTGATTTAGGCTTCCAAATCAGAAAAAATATCTATTGTTATTGTTTTAAGTCTGAAAAGTTTTGTTTTCTCGTTGAAAATAGCAGTTCAAGAACATTTTCGACAAAAAGATAGAATTCGAAAAAATACGATAACCTTGATTTAAAAATTCCGATACCGTTATGTCGATCTAATATTCTGAATTTTCACATGAATTTTTGCCTTTTTGTCTAAAAGTTTCTCTCAAAAACCATGAAAGTGTATTTATTTCGCCAAAAACTTTATCACACACTAGTTTTTACGAGAATGGATCTAATGAATTGTTATATGTACCGGATGGAAGACATTTATTAGTGTTGCACAATTCTGCAATACAATAGATGACAATGGCCTTGTAATGCCTAGACTTGGAAAGCAAATTTCACGTATCTTCGAACAATTGAAAAAAATGTAAATTGATGGTTTCAAACTTGCATTTTGATTGAAATAATCGGATGTGGTGTTTGAATATTGCCGCATATTGTAGTTTAGTCAATAATTAGTTGAAAGTAACTATTAGAAAAAGAAAAATTGCATCAAAAATAGCGATGCCATATCTTTTGCAATTAACTTATATTTACATAAGGTATGACGCTAAGTCTTACTATTCAAAATGTTAAGATAAATGAAGGTTAAGACCTTACTTATATTATTTGTAACATTGATGGCTCTCCAACTATCGAATGCTTTTATTTAAATACACACGGAAGTGATGTAATGTTACAGCTCATATTACATTTTAAAAAATTGATATTGCGAAGGTCGAAAAATCGATTTTATAGTTCTATTTCATTACATCTATGAAAGTAAAAATTTCACGACTCATACTCTGGCTTGATGGCGATATTCAGACGTTTCTATTAATTCTAAAATATGATGGAAATGTCTCAACATTCGCAATTCAAGCACAGTAAATTTTTGAGAATTATTCTTAGTTATTAAATACTTTATGGGCACTTTTTCAGAACTTTTTTTTTGAAAAATCATTAAATATGACGCAATTACAGTTGCAATTTGTAATTTTAGTGCATGCGATAGCCTAGGGGTCATCATATTGGCATCCCAGGTTGAAAATATCCGACTCGTTTATCCATGACCAATACTCAGCCCAGGGTGTAATAACTTGGGTAGTCTAAACTGAACCGGAAAAATATTAACTTCCAAACAACCCGTGTCCGTATATAAGTGTCCGCTGGTACAACGCGTTGATGTGGATGATCCGCTCAAAAATGTCTATAAAAATATTATTGCGTAAAAAGTGCAGTAAATTAACAGTTTATTTGAATTACTTGATGGGTTGTTGATGGAAAGTATCCGACGGTACGTTCTATTAATATCCCATAATTGGTTAAAAAAATCCATTTTATAGTTGTTTTACAATGTCATCACGTGAAATTACTGTAAAAGAGCGACAATGTTTTTTTTTTGGCAGTGATAGCTTCGCTAGGTACTAGTATTATACTACACAGTAACAAAAAATGCAACAAAAAATCACTGGTCATTGATAGTAATTAAAATTGGCGCTATTGAAAAAAATTCAAAATTGTCATTTTTGGCCAAATATGGGGTTTTTGGTGGAACTACCGAAAAGTTGCTGTCCATCAGCAGCCCACAATTGACATAAATCTCATCAACACGATGTAAACTGTACCTAGTCAGGTTCTGTTCACCAGCAACCAGGCAGTGCGACATACCTACCATACACTCGTCGTAAATAAAATTGGTGCTCATATCTACTTTGGTGTGAATGTTCGTTTTTTTCGTTTTCAGTGCAAAAGACATAGCAAATCACGAGTGTTATAACTTTTAGACCTTGGCCATACTTAAAATTTTACTACTTTATGTTTTCGTAAACTTGAATTGGGCCAATTTTGGTCAGAATATCATTTTCTGAAGTTAATTTGCGGAGCTTGAACCCGCTAATTGGAGCTATATAAATAATTTGACGATTTCCACCCGTATACGGATTTGGAATTCAAATAATTCGAAATTTAAGGTGCTTATTCTGCACATTCCATTATGCGATTATGTCGAGTTCATTACCCAGTTTAAAAAATCTTGTTCAAAGATCTTCAGTCAGGTACTTATCAAAATAATAAAAGTTTATTGTTTGGTGGACGAGTTGTCATGTTTCCTCAAACATTTAAGTTAAATATGAGAATATTCGGGCAAAATTCAGTCAAGATATCTTTTGTTATGCATGTGTCAGGCGCGGCCCATCTGAGACTCATTCCTGATAAAATATTTTTTTATCTATTAAGGCACTTTGCATGCTATCTAAATGCTATAAACAAAGAATCAAAATATTGATAAGCAAACATTTAAGTTGGTGAAACCAAATTCGTAATGAAAATGAATATGAAAAACGAACCCCAAATTTTTTCACAAAATTTTAAAATATTGTTATTGGATTTTTTAATAGTAGAAAACACCAGGTATTTTTTGTGTTGTTAAGAAAGTTGAAATGTGTTTGTTTGATCTAAAAGTGCTGTTTTTTTTTCGGAGATAAAACAGGTGGGGATTCAGCTATTCCCCACCCCTTTCATTATTTTTTAACCCTTATTTATTTATATATGAATGCTTTATATTACTTAACTGCTCCTCTTGAAGTTCCACAATATGCATTTTAAAGAACAAACAATATAACTGAATCATTATAAAGGATAAACACATGAGTTGGTTATGCAGGGTACAAGTTGCATGTAACTCTGTTTTCATATGAAGTTTTAATTCATTTTATCACGTGGAAAAGACAATAAAAAAGATTTGGCCAAATTTATTCATATCCACTTTCATTGGGACGAAAAGAAACTTGATGCATTAAAGTGGATTTATGACCACTATGACCAATATTTCAATCATCATGATCAACCTGATGATGAGAAATTTATGAGTTTTGGCATAATTCGAGCAGAACAAGATAACGAAAAATTCTTCGGCTAATATTAGGGCTTAAGAACATGTTGTACCAAATAATAACAAGTTTAAGTGTCACAAATACGACGAAAATTGAGGGAATGTGCTATTTTTAACATACATGAGCCTAGCGACTATGTTAATGGTCAAACCACCGTCATATTCTAGTGGAAAATCGTTTGATCATAT
>OZ023150.1:6259173-6269609 GCA_963675895.2 Styela plicata
TATGTGTTATTACTCCTGCAGTTGGCAGCAATTTGCAATCAGGTATGAAGCCAAATGCTCTGTTGGGTTTTTTCCATTTTTGGTTATTTGACTGATTATATAACACAAATGACCTGTGAAAACAATTGAAAGTTATTATTGATTTTTTTTGTTCAAAAGTTCAATTTTCACACCGGACACTAGGCCGTAAGAGTATTGGTGTCAGTGCTCAAAAATGGATCCAACTAACGGGCAACTTAATCGCAAATGGGCTACCCCAAAGGTATATATAGCAACACGGCGGAACTCTTAGGCTGTGTTTGCCCTTGGGATAAAGATAGTAAAATATCATCTAGCTAAAAATCGATGAATTAGATATATTGTTTTACTGTAGGAAATTAGTTTTTTTTGACCTGGTTTGACATCCCAGAAAATTATTATTTTTTGTAAAAAACAAGAGTGTGTTGAGGTTTTGTATTCTTACACATTGATAATTGGCTCCATAATTGGCCTCCCAAAACGAGTCAATTGATTTTAAAAAGTTATCCACGAATAGTGACGATTTTTGTATTTATGTTTCAGAGCAAGTTGATTATAAAAAAAAATCTTTTATTCGCAAATTCCCATCCCCAGTGTTTGCAAATTATATCTGATCTAATATTCATCTTATTATAATTTTCAGTGCAAAAGACATCGCCAATCGTAAGTAAAATCATGTTTTTCAAACGTGATAACAATGTGTTATTCCTACTTTTTTTAATGAAAAATCAAATTGGAACAGGGTCAAGATGATGATGGGGGGGTACTCAGAGATGCAGGAAACGTTGTATGAGATGGATTCAGTTTCTCACTAAGAACACAAAACATACAGAAAAAATTCGCAGTGTGCAAAAAGGTGCAGTAAATTAACAGTTTTTTTTACAGTAATATAGAATTTCTAAAGTTGAAAACGTTTTGTTGATGGAGTTGAATGAGATTAATGTCAATGGTAGGCATTTGATCAACCTATCCACGCAAGTACGTTTCAAACTATTATCACCTCAATTTACATCTATACCCCAAAGAATGACCTTATGTCTTTAAGATAATTGGGTCTGTGTGAAATTGTTGCTTCTCTTAAAAGAGACGAGATACCAAGTATGATCGCTCCTCTGACTCTTTTTATTCCTTTGAAACGCCGTATAAAAAGACATGTCTTATCCTAATGAGTTCTGATAACATCCGTTATTACACTTTAATATGATGATTTTGCATGGACAAAAAAATCCGAATGATGAAACACGACTACGATACTGATAAAGTTGAATTTATTCTTTTTGTTATCCGGTGAAAAAGAAAAGAACAAAAATACCGAACTTCTTCAAAACGATTCTGATGAGTCGAAATGGTACTACCACCGCTACTATGGCGACAATAACAAAGTAGAACCAGATAGTGGAAAATCTTACTAATACCGCCGGTACCATTATGGCGACAATAACCAAGCAGAACAAGATAATGAAAAATCCTACTACAGCTACTACTATGGCGACAACAAACAAGCAGAACCAGATAGTGAAAAATCCTACTACTATCGCCGGTACTATTATGGCGACAATAACCAAGCAGAACAAGATAATGAAAAATCCTACTACGGCTACTACTATGGCGACAACGAACAAGCAGAACCAGATAGTGAAAAATCCTACTACTACCACCGGTACTACTATGGCGACAATAACCAGGCAGAACCAGATAGTGAAAAATCCTACTACTATCGCCGGTACTATTATGGCGACAATAACCAGGCAGAACAAGATAATGAAAAATTCTACTACGGCTACTATTATGGCGACAACAAACAAGCAGAACCAGATAGTAAAAAATCCTACTACTAATGCCGGTACTATTATGGCGACAATAACTAAGCAGAACAAGATAATGAAAAATCCTTCTACGGCTACTACTATGGTGACAACAAACAAGCACATCAAGATAGTGAAAAATCCTACTACGGCTACTACTACGGCGACAACAAACAAGCACAACCAGATAGTGAAAAATCCTACTACTATCGCCGGTACTATTATGGCGACAATAGCCAAGCAGAACAAGATAATGAAAAATCCTACTATGGCTACTACTATGGCGACCACAAACACAAGCAGATCAAGATAGTGAAAAATCCTACTAGTACCGGGTGCGGTACTAGTATGAGCGACAGAAACCAAGTTAAACCAGATAATAGAAAAATTTAAAGGTATCAAGTACGACGAAAAAGAACTCAATGTGTTAAATTTAAACTTACTTTAACCGGCGACGTTGATAAATGAACAGACCACAAATCACAAAATACACACTTAAAAATGTTTTTGAAGTTACTACTACCATTTTTTATTTTATTTTTTTTAATTTAGAATGTAAATCATTAGGACCATAATCTATGTTAAAGGCAATCTACGTGTGGCCCATGCTTAAGAAAAAGTTTTTAAAAGAGTTAGTATGTTTGATGCTTTTGAGAATATATTTCTTTTTTTTTTTAAAATATATGCTAGCACATAATATATATTCAGATTTAAAATATATATCAATCATTGCATCCAAAAATATGGTTCTTTTTTCTGTATGTACAAAATAACTTAATTAAATCATCAAGAACTTGCTTTTGCCGAACTTGTAAGAACAGGTCAAAATGAGGAATGACAAGACCCGAATTGAGGCAAAAAGATCAATCTGTATGGCTGTTCTACAGGTTCATTTTGATATATTTCAGAATTTCACTACGCTGTCCGGCCAAATAAACGCTTCTTCCCCCACTCAAACAAAAATATGTATATTCAAAATAAATTCTATTTGCCTGCGATGTACTTCGCATAGGCTCGACTGCTACGAAATACCATGGTATACTCGTACCACTTTATTTCTATTATGAGAACCACCACAAGCTGTCGTGCTTTGAGCAGTGGTGTTTTCCAAAAACCTTTGATCCTCCGTTGCCTCGAAACCGAGATTTCTTAAATCAATTGGTTAGGAGTTCCTCTAGTAATATTAAATGCTGTATGATATTATTATGAAGAAATTCTCTCATTGTTAAAAACGATAATTTACAACACATGTACAGTAATTTAACCATTTTATAGTCAAAAAATACCCTTTTATGAGTTTTACATCAAGTATCGACTATCGATTGACCGCGGCTAGGAAGACGCTTTCTGTTGGCACTTGGTTAAAATATGGATTTAGTATAGTTTATGTCAACATTAAAAATAACAGACAAATGAGGACGATTTTACTGCATTTTTTGGTGAATATTCTAAGACTGTATCTATGAGATATCCTTTCGTGAAGCATGTCTACTATGAATAACAAACACACTTGGCTTAATTTCATTATAGCGACACCAACACTTTACCATAACAGGTTTTAATTTTTTTCGGAATCGTATATTTAATTCTGTCTCTGAAGTCTACGTTCTCTGCCTAATTAGAAAATTATATTTTGTCAAGCACGCGCCCACTGAAGTAAGGACATATAGCCAACACAATATGCTGAGACAAATTGTCTTTCTATCGGAAATTCAACCTAGCTCTTGCAATAACTTGATCAGGTTTTGCGAATGCCGGAAGTGTGCCCGTTCTCAAAACACCAACCCAATAGGCCAATCCGGGGATCGCTGCTCAAAGACCTTGCTGAGGACCTTTATAAGTTTATATTTTCCAGCTCCAGTATCGTTTATAGTATTTTCTTGGTGTACGAGGAGCGTGATTCAATCAATCCATCATTCAATTCAATTTATAACGTTATATATTTTTTGTGTCAAACGAGTCATGCAATTTTACTTCTGAATAAATAAAAACCGGATTCGCGTTGTGTTTTGACAGACAGTTAAATACCATGTGAAAAATTTAAAAAAAAAATTATTTGTTAAAAATTATTAATCAAAGGTAAACGTACACTTATAGCACCACTATTCATCGGGCAGTACATGCCTGGTAAATTCCGAAAATTCTAAAACACAACACAAAATATCGTAAACACTATTACAGAGGAGTTATGTTATTTCCTTTAGAACATTATGGGACTCAGGATTTAAAATTAACGTATTGTTCAAAAATATCCCAATCGGAAATTTTAGTTTGTCAAGCACGAGTCCCGAACGGACCGCGGTCATCCGTGACTCAAGCTTAACGAAATTATTTGAGCACAAATTATTTTTTTGACTGAAATTAGTTTCGAATGCTATTCATACAACAACAGGTCAATCAATATCACGTTGTGACCAACATCGATTTTTGACAAAAGAATGAATGTGTCTTTCTACTTCCCATGTTTTCGTTATCCCGATAAAACGGTGGTCTAGAGTTGCAGACAATCACACCACTGCAAAGTTCGAAAAAAAAAAACTGCAGAGTGGTTAGGGTATCTGGTTTTGGGAATGTATTATCTCATCTACGAATGTCCATAGAATAAATATGGTTATACCTTATTTGAATCGAATAACTTTTATATTCAACTTCACATTCTCAGATGATATATTTCCATTTCAGATGGTTAAGTTGCAAACTTGCAAAAGCCCAGACTGAAAATTTAGTCATTTGTTTTTTGACTTTCAAATGATGTCATGGATGACTTGTTAACGCTGAAGGGAAAACTTTCCATACCTTATCTTCAAGAATGTAAAAATACCTTTCAAAAAACATCAACTCATACATGAGGCAGCATATTCGAAAATATTTTCATCATCGAATGGCTAAAAAACACAAGGAAATGTGCTAATAACCGACAAGGGGTTTTTAGATAAAAAAGGTCTGAAGAAAACATCAACAAAAAATCTTTGTATACTGGGGGGGGGGTCAATTTTTTTATGTTTTATCTTTAAGAATATATAAATACCTTTCTAAAAATATATACTTATACATAGCAGATTATTTGAAATGTTTTTATCGAAGTGCTAACACATAGAAAAATCTGGTTAAAGGTTCAGTTCGATATATTTCCTAATTTTATTATGCTGTCCGGTCAAATGAACGCTTCCTCCCCTACTTAAACAAAAATATGTGTATTCAAATTCTATTCTCCTGCGATGAACTCCGAATCGGCTTGACCTATACGAAATACCTTGCTATACTCGTACCACTTTCTTTCGCGTGTAACAATTTCCCGGTATATAATTGCAAGGTTTATTTCTATTACGAAAACTAGCACCAGCTGTCGTGCTTTGAGCAAGTGGTATTTTCCAAAAAACCTTCAATCCTCCGTTGCATTGAAACTGATTTTTATTGAATCATTTGGTTAAGAGTTCCTCTAGTAATATCAACTGTTGTAAGATTTCATTATGATGAAATAATCTAAGAGTTAAAAAACGATAATTTACAACACATGCACAGTAATTTGACCATTTCTGAATTTAAACTACCTTTTTTGAGTTTAATAATAAGTATCGGCTGTTGATTGACTGTGGCTCGGGAGACGCTTGCCATAAACACTTGGCTGAAATGTCGATTTTATAGTTTCAATGCCAATTGGATTCCAATGTCATCATTAAAATTACAGACATATAAAGGCGATTTCACTGCGTTTTTTTTTATTGAATATTCTTAGACTGTATGTGATGTGTATATATGAGATCCATTTGGAACATATATCTACTAGGAATATAAACACACTGGCTAAATTTCATCAGATTAAATGTTGAGGTACATCATTGATTTCTGGTAGGCATAGCGGTCAACACCTTACCTCCATAGGTTTCATTTTTCGTATATCCATTCGTTTCTGGCTCGATAGTCTACGTTCACTGCCCAAATAGAAATTATATTTTTTCAAGCACGCGCCACAGATAGACCACATATAGCCAACAAAAGATGCTTAGACAAATTGTTTTTCGATTGGAATTCAACCTAGCTTGCAATACCTTGATTAAGTTCAGGAAGCCGCAAGTGTTCCCCGTTTTCAAAACACCAGTCCGTTGGGTCAATCCGTGATCGCTGCTCAAAGACCTAGATCAGGCCCTTTATAAGTTTATTTGGTCCAAACTCGAGTATCGCTTATGGTATTTCGTGGTGTAGGAGGAGCGTGATTCAATCCTTCAAATTCATGACGTCATAATTTTTGTTAAACGAGATATGCAATTTGCTGCCGAATAAATAAAAACCGGATTTGCATGATATTCGACAGACAGTTAAATATCATGTGAAAAAAACTATTTTCGCTTTTTTAAATCGTTAAAAATTATTAACCAAAGGTAAACGAACACCTACAGCACCACTATTCAATTGTAGTTCATGCCTGGTAAATTTTGAATTCCAAGAAACAACACAAAATATTGCAAAATAATAGTAAAGAGAAGTTATTTTTTTTTAAACATTATGGGGCTCGGGATTCAAAATTAACATATTGTTCAAAATATCCCAATCAAAAATTTTAGTTTGTCAAGTACGAGTCACGGAAGGACCGCGCCGCGTCGGCGCGTTCGATTCGTGATTCAAGCTTAAAAAAATTATTTGAGCACAAATTATTTTTGACTGAAATTAGTTCCGAATGCTATTTATTCAACATCAGGTTAATTACTATCACGTTGTGACCAACTTCCATTTTTTGACAAAAGAATGAATGTGTCTTTCTACTTCCATGTTTTCGATATCCGATAAAATATTTATTAACTTCCTGGAATACTTCCAAAAATGGTCTCTGGTAAAATTATTCCAATTTATAAAGTAATAATTTTTTTATAATTTGAATAAATAGTTTTTATTTTATATAATTTATCAGGAAATTTCCCGTCAACGTGTTTTGCCAAATATGACTCACTGTCATTTTTTTAAAACAGAATAAAGAAAAAACATAGAAAATAATTCACTTCTTCTTAACGATGATTATTAAAAAATTCAAGAAGATAAATAAAATATTAAATAAAAGTCATTATTATTGAAATAAGCGGATGTGATTTTGGTATATATTGCGGTGAATTGTACAAGCAAATAGTCAGTTATCAGTACAGATGTGGATGAAAATGGCTTCAAAGACTGCGGTGTTACTACTATTGCAGTTGGCAATAATTTGCATAAGGTATGTCGTATAATATTCTATTTGGGTTTACGCGAAAATTTGATAAATTTGAAGCCGATTAATTTATAGTATTTTATAGAATTTTTACTTATAGTTTTGTCAACTTTTGGTTCTTAGTCGAAATTAAAATGCATAAATATCTTTTCGTATATATGGGTCACCGACCTAGACCCCGACTTGATAAGATTCTGACCCCTCATAAACCAGGGGAAGAGGAAGTTGTCAAAAAATCCAGTACTGAATTTATTTAATTTTACTTGGTGATATTAAAATTTAACTACAAAATAAACTTTTGTTCTGAATATGAGCTGTTGATGGAATTAGGCGCTTTCCATCAACATTTCATACGAAACGAAAATCTGTTACATCCGATTGGTTTCGTCATGTTTTGACCAGTTGAAGGTTGTTTTGTATTTACATTTTACTGCTCTAGTTCGGCGTGTCGTAAGATTGTTGTCTGCAAACGACGATTTTGCCACATTTTCTGCAATAGAGTTTAACACATTTTATCTCATGTTTACTTTATGTATTACAGTGCAAAAGACATCGCCAATCGTAAGTAAATTTATTTTTTAACGTGATATAACCAAGTAAGTAGTACGGGCTTTTGAATAGTCCTAACGTATTTTCTTTGTGTCGTAACTCGTAAGAGGCGACTACAATGAAACAACAAAGTGCTAGATGGTTTCCCCATTGCCCAGGACAGATACCACTCAACGCACTTCACCAGAGCAGCTCAGATCTGTTTGGAATGTTTTCCGCTTAGAGTGCAATTGCTCGTATTCCATCTTGTAATGGCTCTTTGCTATTAAGTGGCCGTTAGCTGGTTCCTTTCAGGCACTGCTTTAAGCCTCAGCATGAACGTAACGGTTGTCGGGTATAAAGAAGCCCCCCGGTGGGTTCACGGAAAAACAATGGTAAATAAATCGAAAATCCTAAAAAAATAATAAAACGAAGTAACATTTATATATATATATATATATATGTTTAAAAACATTTACATTCTGACAAGATGCAGTTCATAGAAAATCTTTTTGATATAAGAAAGGACACACTTCCAAATCTCACAATACATTAAACTGGCATTGCGCAATATAATCATATTTTTTTGAATTTAATGGATGATAATCGTGCATTTCATAATAACCTAAAGAAAAAATAAATTAACGGAAAATCTTTTATTAATCCTGCCAACCGGACGCTGTGACTCACGCTTTACAAAATACAATTTATTATCGTGAAAAAATGGAATGAAAAATTAAAATTCATTCAGGTTGTTCTGTCATTTGTGCAATTATCTTTATTTATTTGTTACTTTATCAATATCTTCAAGCCCGGGAACAAAAGTTTGGTTTTACGGATTTCCAAGTCAAAGTTGGGACAGGTCAAAGTCGAATTGTTTGGAGACTAATATTTTAGAGTATTTTTTTCAATTTATTCGAATCCTATAATCTATACGTTCAAATGCCCATTTTTACCGGTAAATTTAGCCTTTTTATCAACATTTACACCATTTTTTATGAATTTACTAAAAATGAAATATTCAAACACATTTCTGACGAAATTTGTTTATATGGTTAGTCGCAGGTTTCATTTTAAACCTTTCGTTTTATTTCAGTTTGTTAGTTTTCTTGTTTACATGAAAAAACGACGATATAACGATGTAAATATCAAACTCTAATTGGGCTTCTCAGGTTGTTTTTACCCTTTCAAACACACCACATCCTTTGAAAGATCATTCGGTACTTTAATGAACCGTGTTAACCTTCAACCGCCTTTCAATAAATTGCTTTTGAGGAACAAAATAGTTCTGAATGTAAACGACTTGGTGTGCAATTCTCGAATTTACTTTTATCAGGGGAGGATGAGAAGTTTTATGGTTACCGTTACGACAAAAACCAACCAGATAATGAGAAATTTTATGGTTATCATTACGATGAAAACCAAGCTGAGCCAGATGTGAAATTTTATGGTTACCGTTACGACAAAAACCAACCAGATAATGAGAAATTTTATGGTTACCATTACGATGAAAACCAAGCTGAACCAGATGAGAAATTTTATGGTTACCGTTACGACAAAAATCAACCAGATAATGAGAAATCTTACGGGTACCGATACGACGAAAACCAAGCTGAACCAGATGAAAAATTTTATGGTTACCATTACGACAAAAACCAACCAGATAATGAGAAATTTTATGGTTACCATTACGATGTGAACCAGGTTGAACCAGATGTGAAATTTTATGGTTACCGTTACGACAAAAATCAACCAGATAATGAGAAATTTTATGGTTACCATTACGATGAAAACCAAGCTGAACCAGATGAGAAATTTTATGGTTACCGTTACGACAAAAATCAACCAGATAATGAGAAATCTTACGGGTACCGATACGACGAAAACCAAGCTGAACCAGATGAAAAATTTTATGGTTACCGTTACGACAAAAATCAACCAGATAATGAGAAATTTTATGGTTACCATTACGATGAAAACCAAGCTGAACCAGATGAGAAATTTTATGGTTACCGTTACGACAAAAATCAACCAGATAATGAGAAATCTTACGGGTACCGATACGACGAAAACCAAGCTGAAACCAGATGAAAAATTTTATGGTTACCGTTACGACAAAAACCAACCAGATAATGAGAAATTTTATGGTTACCATTACGATGTAAACCAGGCTGAACCAGATGTGAAATTTTATGGTTACCGTTACGACAAAAATCAACCAGATAATGAGAAATTTTATGGTTACCTATTACGAAAACCAAGCTGAACCCAGATGAGAAATTTTATATGGTTACAGGGTTACGACAAAAATCAACCAGGATAATGAGAAATCTTACGGGTACCGATACGACGAAAACCAAGCTAAACCAGATGAAAAATTTTATGGTTACCGTTACGACAAAAATAATGAGAAATTTTAGGGTAACCGATGATAAGGTCTGAACCAGAAAATTTTTATGGTTATCCGTTACGATGTAAACCAAGCTGAAACCAGAACAGAAGAAATTTTTATGGTTACCGTTACGACAAAAATCAACCAGATAATGAGAAATTTTTCGGGTTACCATTACGAATGAAAACCAGATTGAGAAATTTTATGGTTACCGATACAGAGAAAAAAATAAAAATTTATGGTTACCGATACGACGAAAAAGCTGAACCAGATAATGAGAAAAATTTTATGGTTACCATTACGACAAAAAGGCTGAAACCAGATGTGAAAATTTTATGGTTTACCAATATCGATTGTAACGACAGGCATATAACCAGATATATTGAGAAATTTTATGGTTACCACCGTTACGACAAACCAAGCTGAACCAGATAATGAGAAATTTTATGTGGTTACCGTTTACGGACAATAATCAACCAGATAATGAGAAATCTTA
>OZ023150.1:8828853-8843171 GCA_963675895.2 Styela plicata
TGTTTTTATAACCATGGCAAGATCTGCCGTTCCACTTTTTCCGTCGTTCTCGGTGGGTGATATAATAATGTATTATAATGACGATCACACATCTAATAAATTTTGCAGTCGTTTTTAAATTAAAATTGACGGCAAATAATTGTCACAGCATGTTATGCCAAGTAAAAATCCGCGCTGTTGAAAAAACTAGAGAAAAAGCCTAAACCAATCAAAAAAAAAAAAAAACGTGTCAAAAATATCCTTTTGTTAAGTATGTGTCACTGATGGATCGCGTCGATGAGTCGCGATCCATCTGTTGCGCTTGCTTGACAAAATAAAATTCCTGATTGTAGATGGGCAAATCAGTCCGGTAATTCATGAAATCCGATGTACACGCGAATTTGTACGGATTCGGTCATAATTAAGATAGCTATTGGTAAAACGAATTTGTCAGACGGCAATACAAACAAAATATGAAAATACAATTTATATGCTCAAATAACTTTGTGCGCTAAAAGATCGAGTGTGGCAAAAGTAGTGTACTAGTCGATTTGTATCATAATTAAGGAATTCATAGCCTCTTTTTTGGATATTCATAACGTGGAAATATTGAAATAAAAATGGGATATTATTTACATGGAATCAGAGGAAGAATCGGATTTGAAATATGTTTGATTATTCTTCAAATTTTTGATATTTTGACCATAATGTACCGAAAAGGAGTTTTTTACTTATAGATCAAAAAACGCTATTATTAGCGCATATTATAACAGCATACCTGCCAGGGAGAATCCGATATATCGGCGTCTTCACCACCAACAATTTTTCCTAAGGTTGGGTGTCGGTGTAATTGCAACGCCGCATGTAGGTGTGTAATCACAAACAATTTTGACTATTTTGTTATCTGTGCAAGCCTCAGCTGATCTGCAAATCAAAACGCATGGTTCACCCAAACGTAGGGCTGGGCAAAAACATCGAATCATTTTCCGAATCGGATCGGATCATTAATTTGATGCACACAACAGATATCCCATATTTACTATTACAGCATGTTGCAATTGTGAAAATCGAGAAAGTTATATAGTTTTTAGCGTATTTTCAATGCACATTCCAGGCCTAAAATCCACAACTTTCATATTTTAACAACAAGATATAATCGATTTTGGTCAAAATTGACCCAAAATCTAGTGTATTTTGCAGTAGAAAAAAGGAAATTCTAGTTCATTGGAAAAGTTTTCGTTTTCATGAACTATTCACGAATGATTGGAATAACTTGTTCCACGAATCCATTCAAATCACCGAATCGAATTGCTCAGCCATACCCAGACGGATATCTCTTATTACGCTTCACGAGAGCGATTCAAACATAAAGTATGATTAGTTTTTCTCCCTATGAAGTAATTGTTCATTTAAAATTGATTATATCCTTTTTTCCTTCCTAGTACTTAATAAATAGATTTTTTCCATTTTTCTATTAAAATGAAATGTACCAGTGCCGAATGCAGTCTCGTAACGAGAGACGCAAACGGCTTGAAGCAAAAAATGTGTGTTCGATATATTTTAAATTGCTGGGAAATTGAAAAACAGGAGAAAGAACGAACAAATAAAAAAAAGAGACGAAGACAAACAAAGTTCAGTGTCAAATTCAAACTATTAATTTGCTTCAAATAAGTATTTACAAATTTTTTTTATCAGCGCGCAGATAACGGGCACTGCACTTCACCACAAGTATAGTTTTGCAAGCAACATTTTCTGCGCGATATTCAAGTCAATCTTGACAATCAATACTTCTTGGACAGTTCATTCAGGTGGTGTTTCGAACCCTACCTGTCTAAGCATGACAACCAGTGTGAGTTTCGCTTTAAAAAAATAATATTGATTAGAATGATGTCAAAGAAACTACTCAAGAATCGACTCACTGTTGAACAATTTCTTGAAGATTAAAAGATCCAGCACATTTAATACCAAGTCCCGTGGTTATGTCTTCTGTTGTTGATGCAGCAGCTCTTAATGAAACAAGTTCGGGTGGATTAACCATGTCGGAAAGATTTCATCGCAACATATTTTGTCAAGTTTAAGTAACAGACGAACCTGCCCGTTTTACCACGTTTTTACACGGATACATTTTAACGACATTAGTTATAAATTTATTAAATAAGCGGTTTAGCTTATTGATTTAGCACCAAATGCAGCAGGATTTATTCATTGTATTTGATTCCGGCTGTACAGCTTTGTTCAAAATATTTTCACTTAGAATTTAGTTGCCAATAGGTGATACCAAATGGCTATTAGACGAAATAGTGCTTGGTGGAATTTATTTGGCGAAATATCATTTATGCTGATATAAAATTACTCACGTAAATCCTAGAGCAACGCATACTGCATTACTTTTGCTATCATCCCATCCATCTGCAGTTCCACAAAGGTTAAAATGACCGTTACTAGCTAGCCAATGAATAAACCTTTACGTTCCCTTCATGATTTCCATCAGTTGAAATAACTTAATTTAGAAATAAATTACAAAATATCATTCCAGGGTAGGGGTAAAATGAGATATCATATTTATTCCGCGAGAAGAGAAGGTCAAGCATACAGCTTAACCACAAGGGGAATACAAACTTCTCGTACAAGTGCATTTTCTACTATAATGGTTTTTCTATGTATGGGCATGATTGGTGAAAAAGATTGTGGGAAACCACTGGACGCTGTACGAGATCTCCTGCGAAGTTTAACAGAACGATGTCACAGTTAAACACAACAAGCACATTGCATACAATGTAATATAATATATTGTAAATTAACAAAGAAATTTGTGGACCCCTTTTATTTATAATTTCATAAAACAAGTGAATAAATTCTGATACAAATTTTTTGAACTATTATATTAGAAAAATGGTCTAGTAGAATGGCCTTTGTTTCACAATGTGATAAAAACCTTGCCTTTCGTCATATCAGTTCCTTTGTCATATCTCCTTATTGGACCCCCTGTAAGTCTAGTCACACAAAGGTCCATTTGTGCAAAAAATATTAAAAAAGAACGAGAAGATTAATGAAATGTTTTTTATGTTTTTCGAAAACCAAGAAAAAATATAACATTTTTTTAATTGTACATAGTATCTGTATTTTTTAACCGCCTCTCATTTTTATTGGATTACCCTAAACAATGCCCTTTACCGGCAACCAGATACAGGCAAACAAGGTTAGTCGTATTGGAAGGATCCACACATGTGTTTCATACTTTAAAAAATCACGTTTGACAAAGTTATTTCCAATTGGGTAACAGGATTAGATACTTGCAAACGAAAGAGATTAAAAAGAAACATGACATACTGCATCTATCTTCGTCTGTTCCTCCAGGACAATCCTCAGTCTGATCACAAAGTTTATTTTTTAGAATAACGGTTCCTGACGATCCTTTACATGAATGTTGATCAGGACCAACTGTAATCAATGAACATGCAATACTGAAGTTTTTGCAAATTAGGCTTTCACACTAGTGTCTATATATTATACTTGGGTCTGGCAAGATTGTTCAGTAAGGTCGGGCACACTTGAACCAAATTAACTCCACCAAAATGATTTTGCGGCCAAAATATCAACATTGACTAATATTGTTTTTTATATAAAAAATCGCTCACAGCAAGGTTACACGAAACAAATCGTATATGAAACCACAAGTGTGTAACGAGCTACGTAAATAAAGAAAGAGTAAAAATATTTAGCGCATCCTGTGATAGCAATAGTGACGTCACTAACTTTGTTTTAAAACTGATTAACGTTCGACTAAAATCTAACATGTGGCGCATGAGATTTAAATGATACGTGAACTTATATATTCAAAATTTTATACATTGCCTCGAAATTTGACTATATTTTGTTAGAATAAATGCGCCATTTTAATCTAAAAACATACGGAATATTCACCTAGTTTAAACAGAAAAGTAATAATTTTCTGCGTGCTCATTTTTATAATAATGAAAATTAATACCATAATTAAATTCATTAAACATGAAAAAATTTGCCTCAGGAAGTCCTGCTTTTAAGATATTTAGATTAAAAATTCTGGTGCTAATCCAACTCGGAAAGAATTTTTGATTGATCATGTTTTGTGTAACATGAGCTACTGATGGATCGATCAAAGGCTGCAAATTCCTGATTATATTTCTATTCCATTGATTTTTTATATGGAAATAATTTTATTTTGTTTTCTGTCTTTGCTGCATTGTTTATTAGATTTCTAGTAATAATCCATAAAAATTTGTGTCTTACTAGGCTGAGTAGTAGTAGTTGTTGTTGTTGTAGTAGTAGTAGTTGTGATTGTACCCTCAGTTGTACTTGTTGTTTGATGAGGTGACCCCACTGTCAGTATTACAAGCCGTTCCTTCGCATAGGGATCTGAAAACAATTTTTTCTGCACTATTTCAGTTTATCGAAAGACGAAACATTTCTCAGATAATGGTATGGGCTCGGTTATCTTGTCCTTATCTTTGGAAGTCCCAATCAGTGCATGGTGACACGAAAGTTCACGCATATGGATATATATTTTTCGTTGAAGCCTGACCTAATCATGAACGGAGGGTCTCAACATAAACCCTTCGATGTTCACTTAAATGGCAACAAGCTGTTACTACAAAATATAGTTCCATCATCTACATTATAAGCGAAAAACATCAAACACAACTGACCCCACTACAAAAAAGTACACCAAGTGTTATCTGCCCTGAGCAATTGCAATAAAACTTTCATAAAACTTATTCTCATTCATATTTTATTCGCGAATTATTTTTTTCGGGATTTATTTTTTATTAGTGAGGTTGCCAAAATTGCCTTAAGTACAAACCAAAACGTTTGTTTGGAATTATGAATATATCGAATATCAAAATTAAAAAGGTGGAGGTTATTTTGACGAGTCGAACTGGAGATAATTTTGACTTCGTTTTCGCAACTGACTCGCGTGACTGCGAAAAAATTACCTGTTGGTGTGCTACCACTTGAAGATGATGCAGAACTTGATGAAGAGGGTGAAGAAATTTGCACAGCAACTACGATTCCTGCTATTGCTCCTCCAATTACTATTACAGATATTACGGTAACTAGTACTGCAACAAGAGGTGTACAAGCTGTTGCTGTCCCAGTTCCGCCGGTGGCTAGAGCTGTGGTGGTGGACGGCTGAAAATTTAATTTTCTTGCTTTAATAAATTTTGATGATTGGAACATTCATTCAATGTGCAACAATTCGAATTTGTATATTTTAACACCCATAGTTTAAGAAGCGGAAATAAAAGGATATTGTGTCACGGAAATATAACCAATCAGAAATTTCATTTTCCTAAGCACTGGCCAGAGATGAACTTACTTCAGCGCCAGGATCCGTAAGTCTAGTTCACCAAACATAATTCAATAGAAATAAAACGATTCAGAATTCCCCTGATTTAGATATTTTGTTTGCAGAATTTTTTTTTGTAGAAATATGTTGCCTCTCAAATTTAATTTGAATATTAAGAAGAGGGTATAGAAAGCCTGTCCTCCTCCATACGCAAAAATTTTCACGCGTCTTCGGTTCACACTAACGAATTTAACGTATTTTTTACTGCAAAATGCTGCAAACACCAAATTTAGGAAATGCAACTTTTGTGAATTTTTCCAAAAAACAAAAATCCAAGATTGAAAAAACAAAAATGATTTTGTCTATGGTTACTGGCGCGGCCAAATGTTCATAATCACGAGAATTTGAACTTGTATAACCACCAACTTACCGCTACGTATGATGTAGGCTGTGCGACGTTTAATGGTTGTATCCGGTTGTTACCAATCGGTGGAAGTACATTTTGCTGAATATTACTTGGTAATGATTGTATTTGTTGCATACTCATCGACTGCTGTTGAAGAGGTGGGAGATCGTTTTCCTGCATACTGATAGGATTGAGATGCTATTTGTCCCAAAATCACCAATGCCCGAATCCATGGTGATTTACTTGGACTAACTTGATTTACCAATGCCCGAATCCATGGTGATTTACTTGGACTAACTTGATTTACTTGGACTAATCAAAGAAGTTAAATATAAATATTCCAAAAAACGCTGGGGAAAAAAATTAAAATGGTTACGCAATCACCAAGGCTCTCGTTATTCTTGAAATCCAATTCTAGGCCAAATTCGTACCTATGAGTGTGACGTATTTAGAAGTTCTCTAAAAAAGGGAAAAGGAGGGGTGAAATTCATAAAAATATTTTTAATAAAATTACGACGTCATAACGGGCCACATGAAAAATATTTCTGTTAAAAATCAACATTTCAATCGTATATCAAGGATAGAAGGCCTAAAATTTGTCCTGGAGACCTGAATTATTTCAAGAATCTGAAAACTGAATATGATATTTGTCGTTTAGAGTGCAGCTGCTAGTACTTATCTTTTACTTCCTCTTTACTAATGAGTGGTCGTTAGTTGTTTCCTTCTAAGTAATGCTTCCGGGTTTGCTCCACAGTAAATTTTAAAACAAAAACTGACTATATATATATGAAAAAAAAACTTTTACAAAATTCCTTACACGTTTTAATGCCCTTATAAAAGTTCACTATTATTATTACATTCAATGGGCACCAAATTGATCACAAACTCTGAGCTGAAACAATTGTAGATAGACCCAAATTAGTATTTCGACAATCCGAATCGGACAAGTAGTCAAATCGATTCGAAATCGGATTCTAATAGTAGTTGTCTGCGGGTTCGCTAGCGTACTTCCTGCTTATAGGAAAGGAATTCAAAAAAGTGATTATTCTAGGCAAATATTGGCTTTTGAATTTTGAGATAAACAAGTTACTGACAATTACAGTTAATTTGCTGCACAGTTGTCACAGTGTAGGTATTTCCGACATTCATTGTACTTTAGTATTGCAGTTTAGTTCGGTATGGAACGTTTTCCTCCCAAGGTTCAGTTACTTGTTTTCTACTCTACATTTACGTTGGAGGGAGTTATAACCAAAGACTTTAAAGAACAAGGACCTGAAATATATTTTCTAAATATTTTGACTACAGCTTCGAGGCAGTGATCACGCAACAAGTCACTTCGTGATTCGTGAAAGTCCCGCGTTTTGTTGATCTACACCATACCTCATTTTTTTCTATTTCCGAAGACATTATTCTTTCTAATATTTCATCCTAGCTAAGAATTTAATTTTGTTAAGCACAATTCACGGACGGACCGCGCCTCGGCGGCGCGCTCCATCAGTGCCTCCTACTTGTAAAAACATGCTATGATGAACTAAGATATTCTGTTTTTTTTACAATACAGAAAAAGCACGCTGACTTCAGGATTCCTCATATTTTTTTGTGAAAATGTTTCCTAAATTAGATGGACTTCGCGAGATTGTTCAAAAGCCAAAAAATGTGCTTGTCCAACATCACTATAAAACTCAACCTAATCAACATGATTGACTCGAAAGATTGCCTGAAAATATTTTGTTCGCGTCTTGAATTAAGTACTTGCATGAGTAGTGGCTGAGGCCCAGCTCTGGTATACAAGCGCGCAATCTATCAATGAGCTGCTGTCAATAAAATGAAACGAAGCTACTAGCTACGGACTTACTCGACTGAAATAGGCACCACATTTATATTTCAAAAATATATCCATGCTTGAAACAGCTTATTCATTGACTATCTTTTGTCTAAGTAACTAATAAAAGATTGTCCGAGTCCCGAGACTTTATTGTCTCACTTTTACGTCAGTTTCAAAATATTATGAAATCATTTAAACTCCCCGTATAAAAACAAAAGGGCAAAGAATTTAACAAAAGGTCCTGGTGGACAAAACGTAGGCATCGCAGGCTGATATTCCATGCTCAACCTCTAGACAGAGCATACATACTAGGGTAAGCTCAACCAAACTTGAACGATCATAGTCTTACCTATTACCTGCGAGCAGTAAGAGAAGACTTGATGGAAATAAAACGCTATACATAATTTTCCAGCGATCAAGGCAGATATCACTTTCTACATTTTTCATCATGGCTTTGAGGTTCTGTTTGGGATGTTTTCTACTTTGATTGGAAAAAAACATTTTGCAACATTAGGCATTTGGGTGTTCGTTCATTGGTTCATTGGCGGTTGCTTTTGACATTACGCAGCATACTGATGCGTGGTACGTGCTCACGTAAGTTGAACTAAGAAATGGTTTTTATTATAAAAGCGACCATTTAATATCTTATCCCATATTAAGATCATTGCATAGTAACAAAACAAAAGTAAATTGCATGACTTGCATAAAAGCTATAAAAAAAAAACTACAGACAAAACATTTGTAAGTTAATATCGACGGGCAAAGTCGAAACTAATTTTGAAATATTAGTGCTTTTCACATTCAGAATAAAAGAATATTCAATAACAAATTAATTTTAAAATATCTTTGATGGTTTCATCTTTAGAAGTACAATGCCAGGCTTGTACATCACATCGAAGGATCAGCAAATTGTATTCAAATTATCAAAACATTGAGGTTGCTTTCACACACAGATGTGAAAACACAGTCCGATTACGAAAAAACATACCCCCGACCGAAATCTGTTATTTTTAATCGTTCGCACAAAAGATATTCCGGAATGTAATAATCACGAGAATTTGGACTTGGATAACCACCAACTTACCGCTATGTATGATGTAGGCTGTGCGACGTTTATTGGTTGTACCCGGTTGTTACCGATGGAAGTACATTTTGTTGAATAATATTGCTTGGTACTGATTGTATTTGTTGCATACTCATCGACTGCTGTTGAAGAGGTGGGAGATCGGAGAGGGAGGTGCTATTTCGAAGCTTTCGCACAGAAGATGTTCCGGAATGTTTATATCAAACAAATTGTGTTCGAACTGATCGGTTATTTCATAACTTTGCATTTCAATAAGAAGTGTTTAGAAAAACATTTTGGAGTTTGATATGAATAACAATCTGCATCGAACTCAGAATTCCGCCTTCTCCCGTGTCGAGTTTCTGATGCGTTTAGTGCGGTGACTGTGCTTCGAATGACGTAATGTCATTCTCGCTGTTTAACTTTCACGCGTCACCATATTGTCATTGCCATGTTATTTTCACGCCTTTGACTTTATAAAAGCCAGTATCTTATATGGAGAGAAAACAAACGACTAGAATTAAGTCAATGTAAACGTTGCATCAAGCTTTTACCGAGAGCCACAAACTAGAATGTCTTTGGAAGATGTTTGTAATTTTAGGTAACTTGGATGTCTTTTAATGTATGCGAGTTTGTGCAATGAAAAATGTTTATCTATTGTAGGCTTATTAATGGTACAAGCTTGGGGCAACCTACAACAGTACGTCAATGATTCTTTTGTGATAGAAGTCCCTGCAACTGTATTCTGGAAATTGTATTCTACAATATACTAGAAACCGTCTGATGGAATACGAACGCCGCGAAAAGATTGAGTGCATTTCTAATTCGGAGCGTCTTAAGCTATTAAATTGAGATGAAGACGTATCATTCCGCGCAGACGTAATATATCGATTTAAAATACCGGTATGTCAGGATCGTAAAATCATGCGGATCTAATAATCAGGTTCCACCACATACATTAAAGCAATGAGTATAAATGATTTTTTTATACCTATTGCTCAGTAATGGCGTTTCACTCAAATGGGTGATTACAATCAAAATCTATTTTGCAGAATTCAATTAATATCGATAGTCGAACGTGTTTGTGTATGGTGGCCCATCTTTATCAACATTTTTATTTGTACTTCGAAGAGAAATTCCTTTCCTTTTTTTGGAAGAAAACCAACTGGACCAACGTTATCATTCTACACGAAAAAAAATCTGTGTTCCCACTTTCACTTCGCTTGACTTAGGAATAGAGCTCAATCGATTTGAAATTATGCTATATATGGTGTAATGGATCATCTGAATTCGTCATGTGTTGCTTTGAAATATTTTAAATAAAGTAACCCCAGTGTGAAGTGTTTGATTATATTAACAGATGGGGGTGCTTTATAATGATAGCTTTGCGTCAAACTGAAACGCAAATATTACTGAAAAATGTTCCGCATAAGTAACATACCGCACAGTATCTGCGAGATCCATCAGTGACAGAATATTTCAATGGCAAATTTATACCAAGTTGCAGAATTAAGAGAATCGGCAGAAATATAATTTTTAAAAAAATAGCGTGCTTTTTGTCGAATTATATTATTAAAAATTGGTGGTGGGTAATGGGATGTGATTGTTTGATATAAATTCGCCGTCCTACTTTAGTGAACCTTAATTTAGCGTTTTCTTATAATATGCGCCGAGATATAGGTCTCTTTTTTATCCTGACGTAAACAAGCCCAAACATGTTTATTTGAATTTTTGCGTCATAAAAGTGTATTTGTATTTTCAGTGTGTTGCGCAGGATTAAGGATTTTTGCTTTGTAGGCAATTTGTGTTTTACGACTGTGTTAGGGAGATTATTATTGCAATCTGGTAAATGAGTTTAGTTTTGGGAGTATCGTATTATAGTGTTCTGGCTAAATTGGGTTTTGATGAGTTAGTGATTTTCTTGATAGTTAGGATTTTTATTTCTGCTAATCTGTGTTGCAATAGTCAACTGTGGAATATTTGTAATGTATTTCAGTGGACGTGTCATCGTATATTAGTTTTATCGTATATTTCCGAAGGTTTCACGCTGTTCAACATTTACTACTTGTTTGGTGAGAATATTGAATACAGTTTTAGTTTCATTGGATCTCGTTGCATCTTTACTTTGGACTTTAGTTGGGCAGATGCTGGAGACTAGGGAACTGCGTATAAAACATCAAGAAACAGTCACGTTGTGAGTACATTTTAAGAGAAATTTGAACTCGTTGCTGTTTGTACTTCATAATACTGTTGTCACCAATGATATATTTTCCGCTAAAAAATATATTTTGTAGGACTTAGCAGTTTATGAATACGTAATTTCATCGCACACAGCACGCAGTGTAAAGCGTATCCTACCCAGCGCGTATTTTAGGCTTTTTATAAACAATCTTGCTCAAAGGAAAGCCTCTTACCATACTAGGGGTAATACGTTATCGCTATTCTAAAGCTCACACCGGCAAAATATTGACTGAAATTCGCTGCAGTGTGATATGATATGCGCGGGATACTAAAAAAGGATTTCGTTTTCGTTAATATCATCCTACTTTTAGTCTCTATTTTCCATACAAATATTAAGCCTTTCAAAAGTTGTCCCCTAGTTCACTTAAAACGGACTATGCAGAAGCAGCACACAGCAGCAGAACCAGGATGCAAACATCTGGATCCGTACGATAAATAACCACGTGTCACGTGCATGAAAAATAAGATGCATAAATTTCTCTGTACTGTTTGAAGTTTATATTTGCATAAGATAATACTCAGTCAAACAATTTTCAAAGAAAAGTTATATGGGCCATTTCAGGTCACAAAGATTGAAATATTGAGATTCCACTGAGACGTTATCATTGAAAGTCTTTATTGTTCCGAGTGTAGCTTATGGCGTTTTCTTTACAGCACTTCTGTACCTACAGCTCTTCGTGGAAACTGAAAAAAAAGACAAACTTTCTCACACAAAATGATTCATGATGTAAATGAAGATTAATTTAAATGAGTATGTATTAAATTAAACCAACTTCTCAATTAACCTAAACAAGAAAATGAAAAAATCTTTCCAAAAAAAGCATTTCTAGCATTCCGCCGAATTACAGGAATATTGGTAGGATCACATTTCTTTCTATGCTTTGTCAAAAATAGATTACATGTTCAGCGCAGTTCATTCGTAAACTACTTGTGACAAAAGTTTCTGCATCTACTTTTTATATACGGTTTTATTATGATGTAACCCACTTACTATTTTATTGAAATGAGAGTCATCAATAAAGCACACAGCTGCCAGTGCTATTCCGGCAGGCAATATCCAAGAACTGCATGGCATCCCTGAAAAAGAAAGATTTTTATTATGCCTGCATTGGATTTAGCATACGCGAGTTTGCTAATGGTAGGTAAAATAGGATATTGAACCAGTCGTAAAACTTTGTAGCATCTATTATATTGTTATATACCAATATATATATATATTACTATGGAATATAACGTGAGCACGTATATTAAAAGAAGTAGGCTAAAATAAGGTTTGGTAAAACAGACGCAAGGTTAATTCATTCTTTCTTCAGAATCGCGGTGATAATTTTGTTCAAGGTTTCAAAACCTTGTAATCCTCTGTAAATAGCGTCCGTTTTGAGTGAAGACAGGTAAAAATCCTTTTCATACACTGCAAATAAGGGTATTTGAAGGAAATTTGTTTAGCATTGTATAGTTTCGATAGTTTCAGGAATATTTATAACATACTTATGTGATCTTACTTCAAACAAACTTAATTTTAGAAAATAAATGACATGTCGTAAGCTTTTGAAAAAGTTGAATAACTGTTGAAACATATACTATTGTGTGAACAATTCTAATATAGATGCACAATATATCTTGGTTTGGAACTTCTGACTTACTCCATTTACAATGGGACCACAATTTATCCTATATTTGTTTTATCTGTAACTTAAATCAATAAATTTTGTATTCCCAATATATATACAATGTTCAAATATCGACCGTGTTTGTTCTAATCAGGCTTTGCTTAACGTCAGGAGATCTTTCATTATTTTTTGTTCGCGAAATTAAACAAGCTGCAATTATTTATTATCTTTATGTTTGCTCAGAATAAGGCTGCAAGAAACCCTTAAAAAAAGTCTTCTGAAATCATTTTTTACAAGGAGTTACATATGTCTGACTGATTACCTACCCAGAAAAAAAAATTCAATGAGATTCAAACAAACTATTACAAATACATACATGAGTTGGAGATTTTTTCGAATGGAATTATTATTTCTATATAATTTGCAAACGTTATCAAAGACGTGATACACTTTTAAATTATTTCTAATAATTTTAACCAATCCTTTTTTTTTCTTATCTATGGTAAATGTATGCAATGGCATTTGAGCAACTCTTGTCGTTCCATGTGTGATTCCAATAAGCCAATCAGACCATACAACCTGTGTGCCAACCAGAAGTCGGTTGGACCGTTTACCTAGGAGAAAATAGTGGATAAATTTGTGTCGTAATGATCACAGTCCAAATTACCAATAAATCACCTTACTATATATTCCCAATGCTCAAAATAAACATATTTACAAAGCTCCATAGATATATGAACAGTTTATAAATTAGATACTAGTGACATTTCCAAGTCAGTGTTTGGTTTTGGCTTTGCCTTCGACTTATCTTTCTGTGCATGAACACGGTGGCTGGAAGACATCATAATCAGCGGCTAGTAAACCACCGAGCACCCGGCTAGGTAATCTGCAATCCTCTCTCGCCTAATCATTTCGTATGGGAATTCAACCCAAGACAATTAGATTTGCATTTTCTTGCATTTTGATCGATTGAACTAACCTAGAACCATTGCAATATTCAATGAACACGTACCCTGCGTTCATTACCTCTTATTGAAAAAAAATGATTGATATGCATTATTGCTTATGATTATTGCATTATGATATGCATTATTGCTTATAAATGATATACATTATTGCTTATTTTTCTTTTTGAAACTATTTATTTTTAAATGTCCAAAACTCATCTGCATTATCAGTTAGTGTATCCATCTTTAAGATAAGTATCATCAACTCATTTCCAAAGTGTCTAGTACTGATCAATTGTGCCTAATTTGACTATTAAAACCATCGGTTTTTGATGTTATATTGAAATGGAATGGACAACCGATATTGAATTTTACTCCTTCTAGCTGATTACATTTCAAATTTGCAATAAAGTTTTTTTTTTTGTAAGATTCCTGTGGTTGAAATCATTTCGTGTATCAATTCATATATTTATTATTTTCTGACATCAAAAATGCGTCTTACTAGGAACAGTGAGTGTCGTGTGTGTGGGGAATCGAAAGTAGTTTAAGAATGATAGTAACATCTAGTAATACGGAACTAGGGATCGCAAAGCTAATCTCTTCCAACAATACTGTCCTTCGTCCATCTACGAGACATCTGACGTAAGGGGTTTGCTCAGAGTAAAATACAGAAATACTTACAATAATTAGTGTCATTGAACATAAACCTACAAAACATATTTAATTCTTATTTTTTATCAGTAATAAATAGAAACTATATCTCTGTAGCAATAACAATAGTCTAAACACAAAAAGATGTGTAATTTAAGACAAATCAGGAATGTGTTCATAAAGAAGACAAAACAAAAACACCCTTTTGTTATAGATGATAGTATAATATATATTATACCATATCCTCTGTTATCAGTTAACACTTATGGC